>JAPFBL010001001.1:17500-74369 GCA_026182355.1 Hermatobates lingyangjiaoensis | reverse complement strand
CACAAACTGACAGTCTCTAATTTTCGGTTGAACCGTCTTCAGGAGAGATAAGAGAGGGAAACCAAGCGCTCTGGTACAGAGACGGTTGGAGTACCGTCTCCAGAGACTCCAACGGTTTCTCTGAACCAGTGCGCTTGGTTTCCCTCTCTTATCTCTCCTGAAGACGGATCAACCGAAAATTAGAGACTGTAACTTTGTGTTTTTAATTTCTCTATGTTTCTTTATGTATATTGAACTATATATATATATATATATATATATATATTACTTTTTTGATAGCTTCTAAGTTTTTACTTTGTTTGCTCTCTGATTACATTAATTGAAAGGTCAGAGCATTTTTGCTATTGTTTTCGTTTTTCCATTGTGGTTTAAACTTCACTGATTGCATCACCTCTTTATTTATTGTGATGTTTCTGCATTATATATATATATATATATATATATATTAGTTATACTGGCAGCATGTATGTACCATACCTAAAACGACCCCACCGCCCACCCACCCGCACCCAACAGATGTCTCAACCTCCAACTAGGAATAGTTCAGTTTTGGGTGTTAAATATAAATAGTGTCAGAATGTGTATTTATGAAAGGAAAAGTTTGGGCCAGTTGATTTTTTTATTCCCCGAGCAACTGAGAAGAGCCTTTAGGACATTAGAGAAACCGAGCATGAATTTGGCATACAATTTTTAGAAATATATATATATAAAGATTTCGGGTTTTTGACTCTGACGAAGACCGCTTGTTACGGTTGAAAGATCTTAGTCTTGTTTTCCCATTTCTTATTGTGGTTTGATCATTGATATATATATATATATATATATATATATATATATACGAGTATATATATATATTAGTTATACTGGCAGCAAGTATGTACCATACCTAAAACGACCCCACCGCCCACCCACCCGCACCCAACAGATGTCTCAACCTCCAACTAGGAATAGTTCAGTTTTGGGTGTTAAATATAAATAGTGTCAGAATGTCTATTTATGAATGGAAAAGTTTGGGCCAGTTGATTTTGTTATTCCCCGAGCAACTGAGAAGAGCTTTTAGGTCATTAGAGAAACCGAGCATGAAATTGGCATACAATTTTTAGAAACATATATATATATATATTAGGATAAGTGGGCAGCAGGTGTTCTTGGAGACAGATGGAATTAAAATATGCAGCATCCTCTGCATTAACGACCTTTCTACTGATAGCCTCTATTTTTCGTACAATCGTCCGTTGCTCTAGATGTAATTTCCAAATATAATGGACTAGAGACATGTGAACATACAAGCAGAACTACTGATAAAACTAAACAACTATATTAAAATCACGTACGGAGTTTTAAGGGTAACAGGCGACCCCCTTGAGAAAATAGCCTTACTCCGGTATGCGGTGACTGCCGGAGCGGACGAAATACCACCGATAGAGCTTCAGGGATTTTCCTCTGTATGATACTAAGGAGAATGAAGTCCGGAGGCCATCCTGCGGAAGTGCAGAAGGTCCAAAAGCGCTAACTAGTACGATCCAACCTCCCATAAGTGCATCTAAGGACCTGAAGAAGACCATCCCGAAGAAGGAGAAAGAAAGTCACTTTCTCCTGAAACATAGGGAGCCTGAATGGACATTATCAATGATGGTTTGTGAAGATTCTCCAAAAAAGAGGAAGAAACACCGTTGCACCTGCTGACTGACTGTAAGGCAACTTTACTGCACAGAGGTGGGTGCTTTGAGACACTCAACAAAACCATAGAAAATCTTTTACCGCTGGACCCAGCAAAGTGCTGAGATTCTTGGAGGTGTCGAAGCTAACTGCTGGGGTACTTTAGTATAGAAGTGGGGAAGTACACTAGTTTTTTTTTAAGTCATCCTCAAATAATAAGAATAATAAAAAAGATGAACCATTCAACATTATATATTCCATATTTGATAAAATCTCATTTATATTGAATAAGATTTAATTTTATTAGTTGTAACAATTACTTTTATATTAAACAAATTATTCATTCACTATAGTCCTACTTTTAAAATATGATACACACATATATAGTTGACTTAAGTTGGTAAGTGTGTTCCTTTAATCCGTGCGTTACTCTTCTTCCATTTTGAACTCGCGTATATATATATATATAACACATTTTTCTTTCTTTATCAAGGTTTAGTCAAGCATCAAAGAGTAGAACAGTAAAAGTATATATATATATATATATATATATATATATAAACTAGAATTTAAAAAAGAACACATAGAAAGGAAACCACTGAACTCACTACTATATTTCGATGTCCTCGTCTATATATATACATATATATATATATATATATATATATGTATGTATACCCAACCCAGAGTTGGGTTTTTGACTCTTGACGTAGACCGCTTGTTACGGTTGAAAGATCTTAGTCTTGTTTTCCCATTTCTTATATTGTGGTTTGTTCATTGAGATATATATATAATATATATATATATTAGTATAAGTTGGGAGCAGTTTTCCCATTTCTTATATTGTGGTTTGTTCATTGTATATATATATATATATATATATCAATGATCAAACCACAATAAGAAATGGGAAAAACAAGACTAAGATCTTTCAACCGTAACAAGCAGTCTTCGTCAGAGTCAAAAACCCAACTGAGTTGGGTTTTTGACTCTGACGAAGACTGCTTGTTACGGTTGAAAGATCTTAGTCTTGTTTTCCCTTTTTATTGTGGTTTGATCATTGATTGTTGTTTCACGTGTTTATGTGAAATCTTTTTATATATATATTTATATATATAATAATTATATATATTTAATATAAAAACATTTTTCTTTCTTTATCAAGGTTTGGACAAGCATCAAAGAGTAAAACAGTATATATATATATATATATGTATACCCTACCCAGAGTTGGGTTTTTGACTCTTGACGAAGACCGCTTGTTACGGTTGAAAGATCTTAGTCTTGTTTTCCCATTTCTTATATTGTGGTTTGTTCATTGATATATATATATATATATATATATATATATATATATAAAACAAACACTTTTTCTTCTTCTCGGAGTTTAGTCAGGGTAAATATATGGAATCACCTTTTTGCCAACGTTTCGTCTTTATTTTAAGACATCCTCAGGGCTATAAACTAACAAAAAAACAATAAACAATGGAAATTTGTCATTTCTACTTTAGAAACATCATAAACAAATTGTAAAAAACTTACTCAAGGCTGGGTTCTGTTAATGTTACAATGGTTGTTGTAATGTAACAGAACCCAGTCTTCAGTAAGTTGTTTTTTCAATTTGTTTATGATGTTTCTAAAGTAGAAATGACAAATGTCCTTTGTTTATTGTTTTTTTGTTAGTTTATAGCCCTGAGGATGTCTTAAAATAAAGACGAAACGTTGGCAAAAAGGTGATTCCATATATTTACCCTGACCAAACTCCGAGAAGAAGAAAAAGTGTTTGTTAATATTTTGTGGTCAAGAAAACAGTACCATATATATATATAAAAAGATTATTTCTTTGATGTCTCTGGGACAACTCCTCCATGAAATAAAAGATTATTTCTTTGATGTCTCTGGGACAACTCCTCCATGAAATCACTCCCTACCAGAAAAAACTAGTAAGAAAACTAGAGAAAACGAGCAAAAAAGTCGTAAATGCGGAAGCTGCCGTCTACTTTAATAAAATATATATATATATATATATATTAGTATAAATTGGGAGCAGATTGTCATTTAAACATATTTGATTTGAAATAAACAGCAGCTTCCGCATTTACGACTTTAATACTCGTCCTTTCCAATCTCCTGACCATTTCTCTTTGAGTGGAATGAAGTTTCCACAAAAGTTGTCCTAATGACATGTTATAACACTTTAGGCACTCGGTCACTGTTTAAAAACACCTTTAGTAAAAACTGTTGTATTGGTATAAAAATTACTAACTAGCTTTCGATTTTCATAAATCATCATCAGGTTAATAATAGTGTAATATAGTATAATCAGGATATAGTAATAATAAACTAAGCTACAATAACAATCGCAGTAATAATAATAACTACGGCACAGTAAAGTTAACAATTCGAAACTCGCGCTGAGGTTGAGGTTGCAAAACTGTTACATCAGCTGATCCAGTCCCAATCAACCTTTGGTCTCCTTTATTATTTCAAAGGCACTGTCGAAGGTTGTGCAGCTGGGAATAATGCAGTTAACATTGGACTGAACATTCATTGAGGGCTGAATATCTTTAATATACATCGTCTCAAGGATCTGGAGGTGACTACAATTGCTTTCAGATCATAACACTACTCTTCCATTGACTAGCAATTCCCTTGTCAGTGCAATCACTTGAAATAAATTTGTTTATTTCAATCAAATACCATATATCTATATATATATATATACCATGATAAAAGAAAAACGGTCCGGCAGGACAAAAAACAATTAAAATAAGCAGTGACACATAAACAGAAACACAACAATGACTCACTTTTCAATATTTCGACCGTAATGGCGGTCGTCCTCAGGAGAAGAAGTGAATTGACGGAGGGACGACAGTCAACTGAAGAACTCACTGGGTGAGGGCTAAAGCAGTGCTGCCGCAAAGGAGACAAATAAAAAAGGAACTAGGAAGTCGAGAGCAAAAATAAAAAAAAAATGTTTTTGAAAGGTAGAAAAAGGTTACGAAAAGAAAATATATAGAACAATTAAAAATAAAAAGAAAATAAAAAAAAATAAAATAAAAAATAAAAAAAATTAAAAAAAAATAAATAAATAAAAAAAATTAAAAAATAAATAAATAAATAAAAAAACTAACGATTTAAATTCAAGCCAGGTTTCGAGCGTGCCCCCAGTAGCCAAATGTGGGCTTCCTCAGAAGCTTTTAAAGTAACTTGTCTGTTATCACTGGGGACTTGTTTAAGAACTTGGACTGTGAAACAATCATTGAAACTGAGATGGTGGGAATTAGCGTGAGTGGCGACAGGGAGACTGCTGCGTTTACCAACCGAAAGCCTGTGATTATTCATCCGAAGGTTCAGCATCGTAGATGCTAAACCAACGTAAAAAGCATCACATTGGGTGCATTTCAAGAGGTAAACGCAGTCAGTGGAGATACAGGGAAGGATGTGAATAGGGTAAGAATTAAGATTAGTTAGAGACTCAAATGAAGACCCAGAATCAACAATGGGACAGGTAAGACATCTCCGACGTCCACAACGTTGTAGGCCACCGCTGCTTTGGGCTTCTGAATAAGTTTGCCGGCCGGTGGGAAAAAATATTTGAGAGATTGGGGGCTCTTCTAAAGGAAATGCGGGGCAATGGTTAAAAACTGAAACGGTAGAGGGGGAAGAGGAAAGGATAGGGTAAAGTTCTTTAATAAATTTTCTTAATTTATGGACACCAGGGAAATAATTTGTAAGAAGCGAAGCAGTAGTAGTGGGTTCTTTCTGTTATTAGTGGAAAAGTTGAATTGGCAAATTTTTACTAATAACAGAAGAGAACCCACTACTACTGCTTCGCTTCTTACAAATTATTTCCCGGTGTCCATAAATTAAGAAAATTTATTAAAGAACTTTACCCTATCCTTTCCTCTTCCCCCTCTACCGTTTCAGTTTTTAACCAGTTGCCCCGCATTTCCTTAGAAGAGCCCCCAATCTCTCAAATATTTTTTCCCACCGGGCCGGCAAACTTATTCAGAAGCCCAAAGCAGCGGTGGCCTACAACGTTGTGGACGTCGGAGATGTCTTACCTGTCCCATTGTTGTTCTGGGTCTTCATTTGAGTCTCTAACTAATCTTAATTCTTACCCTATTCACAGTCCTTCCTCCTGTATCTCCACTGACTGCGTTTACCTCTTGAAATGCACCCAATGTGATGCTTTTTACGTTGGTTTAGCATCTACGATGCTGAACCTTCGGATGAATAATCACAGGCTTTCGGTTGGTAAACGCAGCAGTCTCCCTGTCGCCACTCACGCTAATTCCCACCATCTCAGTTTCAATGATTGTTTCACAGTCCAAGTTCTTAAACAAGTCCCCAGTGATAACAGACAAGTTACTTTAAAAGCTTCTGAGGAAGCCCACATTTGGCTACTGGGGGCACGCTCGAAACCTGGCTTGAATTTAAATCGTTAGTTTTTTTATTTATTTATTTATTTTTTTAAATTTTTTTTATTTATTTATTTTTTTTTATGTTTTATTTTATTTTTTTTTATTTTTTTTTTATTTTTAATTGTTCTATATATTTTCTTTATTTTTTCTTTTCTTAACCTTTTTCTACCTTTCAAAAACATTTTTTTTTTTTTTTTTTGCTCTCGACTTCCTAGTTCCTTTTTATTTGTCTCCTTTGCGGCAGCACTGCTTTAGCCCTCACCCAGTGAGTTCTTCAGTTGACTGTCGTCCCTCCGTCAATTCACTTCTTCTCCTGAGGACGACGCCATTACGGTCGAAATATTGAAAAGTGAGTCTTTGTTGTGTTTCTGTTTATGTGTCACTGCTTATTTTAATTGTATATATATATATATATATATATTGGTATACTTTGGGAGCAGACCTTCTTTTAAACATACCTCATTAAATATCTTGCCAAAACCTTGTATATAGAATCCTTGAGAATGGTCAACGTAGACCGAAACGTCGGACATGTGTAATATGAAAAATACATTTAAAGATAAAAAAATCGGTGAGTTAATTTATATGATACCACAAAGATGGAAAAGTAGCATTCGAAACCTTGAAAAGGTATGTAGGAAACATACTAAACTTAATGTTGGCAAGATATTTAATGAGGTATATATATATATATATATATATATATTGTAATTTTTTTTTTTGAGGGTTGAGGTCCAATGATTTTAAACTAGTTCTTTTGCCGACGTTTCGACATTTATTTATGTCATCTTCAGGACTACAACATGATTGTTTTACAATTAGCACTACTATTACTACTATTTGGTAATTTATTACAGTTTAATATGTACAGTAACAAAGAGGAATTTATTGATAAATCAGTTATTTCGACTATGGATTATTTTTTTTATACATTGACATAAGGATATTGTTATAATTATTCTTATAACTTATGTCACCTCTAATCCTTATGTGAATGTATAAACAAATAATCCATAGTCGAAATATCTGATTTATCAATAAATTCCTCTTTGTTACTGTACATATTAAAATGTAATAAATTACCAAATAGTAGTAATAGTAGTGCTAATTGTAAAACAATCATGTTGTAGCCCTGAAGATGACATAAATATATGTCGAAACGTCGGGCAAAAGGACTAGTTTAAAATCATTAGACCTCAACCCTCAAAAAAAAAATTACATCATATAAATATTGGGTCAAGAAAACAAATCATGATGAAAATATATTTATATATATATATATTTATATATTTAATATATATATATATAATATATTTATATATCAAAACACATAAGGGGTTATTGAGGATTTTGTTCATAAAACATACAAACTCCTGATCATCACCGACGTTTCCCAAAAGTTGTTTGGCATTTTCAAGGCTAAAAAACAATTTATTAAAATTTATGCCAAACAACTTTTGGCGAAACGTCGGCTGATGATCAGGAGTTGTATGTTTTATGACCAAAATCCTCAATAACCCCTTATATGAATTTGAAATATCAGTGATCGAGAAACTATATCAATATATATATATATATATATATATATTATAAACTACATGGAGTATTTATTTGAATTCCTCTTTCAATGGCCCAACCTTCGTTATATCAAGCTGTTGGGCCATGGCGAGTATTTTCAAAAGTAATTTTGAAAATACATTTTAAAAATTTGTTTGAAGCTATGATTTATTCCTGATCACAGATTATGACTTAACAGATTATTAATAACAGTAATAAGTGGTGATAATGTTGATTATTATTATTATTGAAAGTAATATATAGACGGATATGTCATTCTATAATTAAAAATATTATCAATGTTTGTTCAAACATTTATTTTTAAGTATATACATGGTATGCTTTCGATTAAAAGAACTTAAGTCATCATTATGGTTTAAACCAACGATCTTCAACCTTTTTTACATCGCGAACTATTTTTGATGCCAAAAATTTATTCCCGACCCCTTTAGTGAGAACGAAAATAAAATTAATAATAAATAAAAAAGGAAAAAATTAAAATAAATTTGATGAATAGTAACTTTAATGTGATTGTTGTACCGCATTAATAATAAATCAATTATTTATTTAATTTTAGTCCTTTATTTTCTATTTAAAAATAAACAATTTCAAACATTTCTCGACCAACCAGTTGAAGATCCAGTCGTTTTGGTTTAAACGACAAAAAGGAAAAAGTAAAAATAAAATATAACCCAAATCATCATCCCATCAAATATTAATCAGAAACCTATCACCATTTAGATGAAACCATATATAATATAATTGCCAAATTACTTTTTCAGCTGTCATATATAACATCAGATGATGACTAACTGTAGGTCGAAAGCTTGGTATTTATAAAAAAAAAAAAGTAATAAAAACAAGAACTGATTATAAATTTTTGTTTTGAAATAGTTATTTAGCAAATATTTTTCATTTCAAAGAATGTGTTAATTCTTTGTTATGTAATATATAAGTTCGTTATGCTGTGATTATTGTGGAGTTATTTTGAATTGTTATCACAGAGTAGGTTATACTCGTATAGGTTACAATAACATTGTTTACAATTTACTTCTGTTTATTTTTTTTAATACAGCAAAAATTATGTTACTTATTTGTTATTTTACATATAAGTACTTTATGCTGTAATTATTGTGGAGTTATTTTGAATTAAGTTATCACAGAGTAGGTTATACTTGTATAGGTTACAATAACATTGTTTACACTTTAATTTTGTTTGTTTTTTTTTAATACAGCAAAAAAAAATATGTTAATTATTATTTATTTTCATATAAGTACTTTATGCTGTAATTTTTGTGGAGTTATTTTGAATTAAGTTATCACAGAGTAGGTTATACTCGTATAGGTTACAATAATATTGTTTACACTTTAAAGTTTGTTTTTTTTTTGATATTCTTTATAAAAAAAAAGAAGAAGATAATTCAAAACAAACGTAATAAAATGTTTGATTTTTGGTAAATAAAAATGAT
Source organism: Hermatobates lingyangjiaoensis (assembly GCA_026182355.1). Classification (NCBI taxonomy): domain Eukaryota; kingdom Metazoa; phylum Arthropoda; class Insecta; order Hemiptera; family Hermatobatidae; genus Hermatobates; species Hermatobates lingyangjiaoensis. Next base: position 65,254 of record JAPFBL010001001.1, on the reverse strand, counting down.
TTTATTTATATATATATATATATATATTTAAATTTTTTAAAATATAAAATAACCCCAATAAAAATGATAAAACAAGGCTAAGATCTTTTAACCGTAACAAGCGGTCTTCCTCAGAGTCAAAAACCCAACTGATAACAAAAAACGACTACGTCAAAAACCCAACAAGACCGCTTTGTTATGATTGAAAGATCTTAGTCTTGTGTTTCCATTTTCTTATTGTGGTTTGATCATTGATTGTTATTTCACGTGTTTATGTAAATATTTATATATATATATATTTATATATATATATATATAGATTGATAAGTATGTTTGTATTTACCGAAGTTTGTATTTCCTGCTCGGGCTGCGAGGACAGCAGATACTTTTGTTACTTCTTTGTTTTTTCTTCATGCACCAATCTTGTCCCATTTATTTATTCACAAAATTTTTTGATACCAACACTTCACATTTTTAAAAAAAAAAATTTTTTTTCACAATATTCCTTTCACATGATTGTTTTTATACTAATACACTTTTTAATTCATTCGAAACTCATCTATATATATATTTTTAATTAATAACAAACTCACGTGTATAATTATAAAATAATAGAGTATAGAATCGCCAAATCATTTTAATTAATATCATAATATATGGTTTTTTTTTTGAAATTTTACTTTTAATGGTATCGTTTATTTTTAATATAATTTATAGTTGAATGAGGGAGAATATTTTTAGCGAAGTTAAAAAAAAAATTTAAAAATTTTAAAAGTACACTCCAAGTATCCGAATTTAAACGGAACATCTAAAACGAATGTGAACCAGAGTAGAGGGGGGGTCAGTAGGAAAATCTATATTCTTGCTGTTGAACCCCCTTCTGAAAAGGCTTGTCTGCTATCTAGCGACAGTAACCGTAACTACACGCTATGCTTTCTACTACCTTCTAATATACAACACACATACTCTTCCAACTTAATCATTTCTTTTCAAAAAAAAAAAAAAATTGTTTTAATAAGAAATAATACGCACAAATTATGCACATAATAAGCATTAACATTTCGTTTATACATTTTTTGAATAAAATTTATATTATAAATTATACTAAAATATTGAGTAAACACCAAAAACAAAAAATATTTATTTTATAAAATTATACCATAAATATGAATTAATACAAGAAAAAATTTGTATTTTATAGAAAAAAAATTATTAAATTGTAAAAATAAGAATTATTGTTATAAAATATAATTAATACGTGTGATACAAAATTAGACGAGGCTACAATAAAATAAAAAAATAAATAAATAAACCTTGTATTTTATTATTTTATTTTATTGAGGTTGATTATAGTACTGCGTCATAAGAACTATTGTACTTTCTGTACAATAGTATCCGAGTTAGCTTAAACCAAGAAGCTCAGTACTTTTGCTAGGTCCAAAAACTTGAGTACCAAAAACATAAAGGTCTTTTACTGATCAATTACAGCATCTATATAATATTATTATTACATAATGATAATAATAATATGATCATTATGCTGTATTATATAATAATATTTTTATTAAAAATAATATTATATTTTTAATATTCTGAGGTAAAATGGATAAACCAACAAAAGTCTCCACACAAATGAAATTTTATTCAACGCGTTTCGAACACTTTGTGTTCATCATCAGGAAGACACCAAGGATGTGGTACTGACGGATTGGTCAAGTGAAAACAACCTTTTAAGTAGAACTACAATTTTAAGAAAAACTACTTTCAAGTAGTTTACACATCTTTTAGATATTTCTTTGGTAGTTTCAGTGAAAATGGTTCTTCTTTTTCATTTTTTATTGTTAAATTACTTGCCAAAAGGGGGTAGTATGGAGTATTAAGGGCCTCTAATAGCCTCTAACATAATTTTCTCCAAAAAAAACCGGTTTTTAAAAAACCGACAAACCCTAATGGTCACCAATGTTATGCTTGAACCACCAAATATTTCTAATGACCATTTTAGGATAAATCATACTGATTTATAAATAATATACTCAGTCATAATAACAGAGAATGACTAATGCTTTTTAACGTGAAAGCTTTGACACTTTGTGTTCAGAATGAGAATCAGAATGAGTAAATACCACACAATTACGGATTGCACAACTAATGATTTTTAATATTTTAAAAATATTATTACAAAAATAAAATATAATATTTTTATAATATAAAATAATAAAATATTATATAATATCATGTTTTGTCAAAATCTCCAATTTTTGGAGATCCATTGACAAAAATGGTTATTTTATATTAACAGAAAAATAATAATATAGATAGTATTATTATATTGTACAGATCTGTACTTAAAATATACTTGTGTTAGACACAATTTAGGACTCCCAATGTAGAATCAACAGGTAGTGTGGCTCACCCATTAATAAAATGGGTGTCAAATAATAAATGAGCCACAATTTTCGCTCCTAGAGAGCCTTATAAGTGTTGGAAAAAAATTGTATATCGTACAAATAAGTATTATTGTACAAAAGGTGTAATTGATGCATTTAATAGAAATTGAACCAAGCTGAGAAAAAATTACAAAAAAATGTACTGTAGATAGTGTTGCTAGTAAAAACAGAGTACATATGAAGTATGTCATTGCTTAGTTTACTATAAGTAAAGTATAGTGATCATGAAAAAATTCGATCTTGAGATTTTGATGGAATTATATGTTTTGAGGTCCCAAAAGTCGTTTTATGATGTTTTTTTGATGGTGTCTTTGTGAGTGTGTGTGTATGTGTGTGTGTGTGTGTGTGTGTGTGGTGTGTGTGGGTGAGTGTGTTACTATTGCTTGTTATTTTACTTTACTATAAGTAAAGTATAGTGATCGTGAAAAAATTCTATCTCGAGATTCTGATGGATTTACATGTTTCGAGGTCCTAGAAGTTGTTTTACAAAGTTTTTTCGATGATGTATGTATGTATGTATGTATGTGGGTGGGTTGGTGAGTTTGTATCCAAAGTTTGTGGACACGCTACGGTCCAGAATCTTTGATGGATCAAGTTGATATTTTACACATAAATGTAAACTTATGTGTAGTTTACTACTTATGTGGGCCCCATAGTGTAGATGATTCCTATTTTTTTGGGAAGAATTATGCATGACGGGAAAGTCACTTTTTTTTGCCAAAAACCTAATTTTACACAACATTTTTTTTTCTCTTGAACTACTAATTCTAGAGATTTAAAACTTTGGCATTATCTTTGAGGTTACAAATACAATAAACGAAAATTTAGAACCTGCCAGCTATAAAAGTTTTAAATTATACCGAATAGCCGGCTTTGACTTTGATTTGAGTACACAAAACTGGTAATTACTAAAATATTTTTAATGAAATGAAAGACTAATAAGCACCTCCCATTTAGACATTTATAATATACCTAAATGGGACATTATATATTATATTCCCAAGAAGTATGATGTTATGCTTACTTAAGGTAAAGTTGAGTGTAGGCCACTCCAGATTTTTTTTTAGATTAATAAACATCTCCCATTTAGACATTTATATTATGCCTAAATGGGACATTATATATTATATTCCCAAGAAGTATGATGTTATGCTTACTTAAGGTAAAGTTGAGTGAAGGCCACTCCAGATTTTTTTTTTTTAGATTAATAAACATCTCCCATTTAGACATTTATATTATGCCTAAATGGGACATTATATATTATATTCCCAAGAAGTATGATGTTATGCTTACTTAAGGTAAAGTTGAGTGTAGGCCACTCCAGATTTTGTTAGACTAATAAACATGACCAATACCTCTCACTTTGCTATAGTTTCGTTTTGCATCTTGCCGAAGTTGCATCGGTTCTTAATTGGTACTAGAGTTTATACAAAAACCGAAATTTTAGAAAACCGGTTTTCGAATAGTAATTTTTCCAGAAAACCAGGTTTAACCGGTTTCGAATTTTCATAAAAAATTTTTGTTTCCTCGAATATTCTGTAATTCGAACAAAAAAAATTAACAGAAAATTTAGAGTAATTAAAAGCAGGTTTTGACTGAAATTATTTACTGTTCAATTTTATTGATAGTAAAATTTTTTTATGCAATTTAGTAGAAAAAGAAATAATAGTTGCCAGGATTAATAACTTTAAAAAAACAATTATTCGTTGTTTATGCTATTTTCAATATAAGGTTGTAAATATTTTTATAATAGTGAAACGAGTTATTCAGCAAAAGGTTCGAATAAATAAAAACAATATATTTTCATATTTTTATAATAACCATATTATTAAATCGGACCGATATGATTCCAAGAACCAAACCGCTTGCAACAGTGTTTTCATCAATTTGGTACATTTGGCTACATATGTCATTTCAAATTTTTTTTTAAGTATTATTCATACATTGAAAACCGGTATTTTCTACTAAAAAACCCGGTTTTCGAATTTCATAATTATCTCCAAAAAAACCGGTTTTTTAAAAGCCGACAAACCCTAATTGGTACTAATTTTGACTGTGCCTTACGACCACAGTCATTAAGATTAAGACATCAGAGTGGCTTAAGATTCACAATCTTATGACTAACTCGGGCAGAAAGAATAGTTACTACGTCATTGATTCATATCAACATGGTGACCATAGAGAGAGTGAAAGAGAGGAGGGAGGGAGAGGGGGAGAAAAAGCGAGTGATGGAGAGAGAGGGGGGGGGAGAGGACAGAGCGAGAAAGAGATATGAAATAGGGAGAGGGAGACAGAGAGAGAGCAGGGAAGAGACAGAATGAGAGAAGAGAGACAGAAGGAAGGGAGAGACAGAGGGGAGAGAGAGTATGGAAAAGAGAGCAGGGAGGGAGGGAGGGGGAGAGAGAGAGGAAGAAAGAGACAGAGACAGAGCAGGGAGAAAGAGGGAGGGAGATAGGGAAATACAGAGAGGGGATGGAGGGAGAGAGAGAGGGGGAAGAGACAGAGAGAGAGCAGGGGAAAGAGGGAGGGATGGAGAGAGATATGGAAGATACAGAGAGGGGAGGGAGGGAGGGAGAGAGAGGGGGAAGAGAAGGGAGAGAAGCAGGGGAAAGAGGGAGGGATGGAGAGAGATATGGAAGATACAGAGAGGGGAGGGAGAAAGAGGAAGGGATGGAGAGAGATATGGAAGATACAGAGAGGGGAGAGAGGGAGGGAGAGAGAGGGGAAGAGACAGAGAGAGAGCAGGGGAAAGAGGGAGGGATGGAGAGAGATATGGAAGATACAGAGAGGAGAGTGAGGGGGAAGAGATAGAGAGAGAGAGCAGGAAGAAACAAGGAGACATGGAGAGAGATAGGGAAGATACAGAGAGGGGAGGGAGGGAGGGAGAGAGAGAGCAGGAAGAAACAAGGAGAGATGGAGAGAGATAGGGAAGATACAGAGAGAGAAGGGAGGGAGAGAGAGAGAGGGAAGAGATAGAGAGGGAGCAGGGAGTAAGAGGGAGGGATGGAGAGAGATAGGGAAGATACAGAGAGGGGACGGAGGGAGGGAGAGAGTGAGGGGGAAGAGACAGAGTGAGAGAGAGAGCAGGAAGAAACAAGGAGGGATGGAGAGAGATAGGGAAGATACAGAGAGGGAAAGGAGGGAGAGGGAAGAGATAGAGAGAGAGCAGGAAGAAACAAGGAGGGATGGAGAGAGATAGGGAAGATACAGAGAGGGAAGGGAGGGAGAGAGAGAGGGAAGAGATAGAGAGAAAGAAGGAGGGATGGAGAGACATAGGGAAGATACAGAGAGGGGAGGGAGGGAGGGAGAGAGGGAAGAGATAGAGAGAAAGAAGGAGGGATGGAGAGACATAGGGAAGATACAGAGAGGGGAGGGAGGGAGGGAGGCAGACAGGCAGGGAGGGAGGGAGTGAGAGGAGGGGAAGAGACAGAGACAAAGAAAACAGACAGAGAAAACAATGTTAACTGAGCAAGTTAAAAGAGTGATAAAAAAATGGCGTTACTATCATTATGAGTGAGGGGAGAGAGAGGAAGGGGGAGAGGTCGTGGATGGGGAGGGGGGGAACGGAAGGAAGGAAGAAAAGAAGGAGGAGTGGGCATGTATATATATCGAAGATGCTTTTAAAAGAAAGACGTAATACGCTAGGTATCCTAGACCAAAGTAAACAAACACACTTCGTTATTATCTGTGTCTTGTTAGTGCTTTGACCTTGACTGAGTGGATTAAGTTTTCTTTTTTGTTTTATAATTCAAAACGATTCTAGACTTGGGAGTAGCTTCAGCTTTCCAAGTGGCCCCAAATATAGTGTAGGGTCAAATATCATCAGAAACATAGTGTTGTCTTTCCTTTTCACAATATAGTAGAACAAATAATTCAAAACACGTCCTGCCAGAAGTGTTAGAATTGTTTATGATAAACCATCTAAACAAAACACATCGATATTTCGATGAGAGTTATATCTGTGTCTTTCTGTGTGTTTCCTTCGTTTTTAATTCATTTTATTTAAAAAAGTCCGCTGGACCGTTTCTTATTTTTGAACTGGATCGTTTTTTTTCGAATTTTGAGTGAATGAAAATATATATATATATATATTATATTATTTATATATTATATATATATAAACCAATTAAAAAGAAGATAGAATACAATCGAATCACCTTAGAATCAGTTTAAAATTAGTATCTTTGGTAATATAAAACTAAGGAGTTCATTCCTCTTAATTCAATATTACTCAAAGATCATAAGATTCATAAACACAAAAAAGTCAACAACCAGTAGCTTTTCACACCAAACATAATATAAGTAACTTTTTCCTTTGTGCTATATTCGGTTTTATAACGTTGCTGTAAATATATATTGAGAAAAAATATATCAGTGATTAGCCAGTTTTGCATACTCAAATCAAATTCAAAGTCGGCTTTTCAATATAATTTAGAAGTTGTGTAAATGGAAACATCAGAAATTATATGTTTGATTGGCATTCATTTTTTTACATATAATTTTATTCTTCTTACATCTCACATTATGTCATTAAATCATTTCAAATTTTCAAATGGATTACAACATTTCTCAAAAGCAATAGGAAACACAGACGAACAAACCCTTAATTTGATAAATATAGGGTAATAAATTTAAATAATCTATTGTTAAGTATTTTTAATCGTTTTCGCTATAACTAATTTAGTGAATGAGGTGTAAAATAACATAAATTAACTAAAAATAAATCTATTCAATGCTTTATTATATTTATTAAATGTTTAGTAGTAATTATTTAGGAACTAATTATTTTGATATATTTTTATGAAAATAATTCCAGAGAAACAACACACATGAAAGTCGCTTTTCATCGTAGCAAATTACATCTTTATAAGAAACAGTCGAAATATAAGAGTAAGTTTTTGTGAAATCTTTTATGTATATTGTTTCTGCTGGTTTAGTTTATCTAGTTTGTGAAATCGTTTTAATTACTAATTATGAAAGTAATAATATTTAGCATTAAACTAATTAGGAAATCATTAAGTTTACAAAAATAAGTTAAAAGGAATTTGTACTTACTATTTGAAGTATTATTAAAAGAATTAACTAGTGAACACAACAATCTATAGAGAGGTTAAAACAGTTTGAAAGGTTCCAGGTGGGACGCGGAAGATTAAACAAGGAGTGTAATGCCGCCTTTTTAGAATGACTTAGCTCTACCGGTGCTCCAATCAAATGCCATCTAAATTATCTCATTTTAAAATAGTCCCCTTCTATCAGTATTTCTTTTATAAATAATAATCAAACATACAAAGAAACGAAATAAACTATTTCTTTAAAAACAATAAATATATTATCAATATAAATTAAATTAATTAGTCGTAATATAAAATAATAAAAGTAATTTCTAAACCTATTTCTTTTAAAAGTTGTCTGAACTATTAAATGAATATACGGAACAAAACGGACTGATTGAGATTTATAAACCATCAATCGTGTCCATATATTTCCATAAATTTCTATGAAATTTTGATGACACTACTAAAAAATGTAACTTCTTGAGTATATAATATATAATGTATCATTTAAGCATAATATAATCGTCTAAATGGGAGATGTTTATTAATCTTTCATTCCTGAGGTAGTACAGATAGTGATTGATAGACTTCTCAATATATAAGTTTATTTTTGTGTATCACACCATTATTTTAATTTTTCCATTATAAATATCAATTTTATCTCAGTGGATTCACTCAAAAAATTTCTAAGTCAATGTAAACAATGAAAAAAAATATAAAACATTCGACAAGTATAGCAGGTGATCTCTTAGTCTAGGATAAACAAACAGTTTTTACAGCGTTATTGCTCTTTCCCGTAATTGAACCTTCATGATTTTTTTTTTATGAATTGCTAATTTTTCGTTCCATTTTTGGTCAAATTTTCATTATATTTTAATGAGCCGTTTAGCGTCAAAAAAACATTTTCTGAAAACAGAAATCGTAACGCCCCATTAGCGAATGCAATTTTGAAAAAAAATATCTCAACTCATTCTCCACATAATGTTCTATTTATAGGCATAGTTTCAATTTGATCCGTCAAACAGTATGGCTTGTATTGCTCTCACAAGGTTTCAGATTGAATTAGAAGTCAAAATTTTTACATTTTATTGAAAAAAAAAAATATTTACCGTTGTTTCAAAATTCTGAATATATTTTTCGTTTGTTCTATTTCTGACCTCAAAGATAATGTCAAAATTTCAAAACTCTAGGGTTATCAGGTTAGGAGAAAAAAATGTTTTCTAAAAAACGGTTTTTGGCAAAAAAAGTGACTTTCCCATCATGCATAATTCTTCCCAAACAATTGGGATCTTCTTCCTTATGAGGCCCATTTTTGTGTAAAATATCAACTTGATCCATCAAAGATTCTGGACCGTAGCGTGGTAACAAGCAATGCTAACACACTCACCCACCCACCCACACACACACAGACATCATAGAAAAAACTTGATAAATCGACTTCTGGGACCTCAAAACATGTAATTCCGTCAAAATCTCGAGATCGAATTTTTTCACGATCACTATACTTTACTTATAGTAAAGTAAAAATATTGTCTAAGAAGACATTTGGCCAAAAAAGTGACTATGAGGAACAGGTTTATTGAAAATATGAATCAAAATCAAAATCAAAGATTCTCAGTGTTTAAGGTACTCGCCTCTGGATTGGTAGGTCCCGGGTTCAATCCCCACCCGGCCCTCGATTTATTCAAGCAGGAAGTGAATAAATCTGAGTACGCCGTCCCTGCCGTCAGTATGTTGCCCAGGTACTCGTTAAAGATCCCTACTCGAAATGCACTTAAGTTAGGACTGTAGAATCTGTACAATCACCGATCAAAACAAAAAGCCAGTAAACGGCTGACGTTATCACCCACTAGAGCATCGGTTTAAACTCAGGGGTTCTCAACCTTTGTTTGCTTGTGGATCCCCTAAAAACTCTTGTGGACCCCCTAAAAGCTACTTGTGGACTCCCTAAAAGCTACTTGTGGACCCTCTAAAAACTACTTGTGGACCCCCTAAAAGCTACTTGTGGACCCCCTAAAAGCTACTTGTGGACCCCCTAAAAGCTACTTGTAGACCCCCTAAAAGCTACTTGTGGACTCCCTAAAAGCTACTTGTGGACCCCCTAAAAGCTACTTGTGGACTCCCTAAAAGCTACTTGTGGACCACCTAAAAGCTACTTGTGGACCCCCTAAAACTACTTGTGGACTCCCTAAAAGCTACTTGTAGATCCCCTAAAAGCTACTTGTGGACCCCCTAAAAGCTACTTGTGGACCCCCTAAAAACTACTTGTGATACCCCTAAAACTACTTGTGGACCCCCTAAAAACTCATGTGGACCCCCTAAAAGCTACTTGTGGACTCCCTAAAAACTACTTGTGGACCCCCACTCTCCCGGATACTTAAAAAACATAATTATACAAATTTATAAATAAATATTTTTTTTTTAGGTAAATGGATATCGTTAATAATGAAATAATTTCATTACATCTACAACGCATGCCCAATACAAAAATGTTTTTAAAACAATAACAAAATATTTCTTTACTAAAATTTTATAAAGTACCCTGAAATAAATTGTAACAGAATCAATTTTGAATGTACCATAAAGAGAAGTGCAATAGAAAATTTTAAAACATTGGAACATTTTAACAAACTGACGAGGATATTGGGCCTTATATTTTAATGATGTGTGAATATTGTACGGCCAAAGCTTACTACGCTTTGGTTTATTTTTGGTTTGCTGATAAATTCATTTAAACTTAACATAGAGCTCTAACCATGAGTCATGGACCTTCAGAATACTACTTTCCTCATGGACCCCCAGTAATCCTCTGTGGACCCAAAGGGGTCCATGTGGACCACGTTGAGAACCACTGGTTTAAACAATAAAAAAAAAAATCAATGATTCTTGAGCCAGGTTAGCTCTGTGGTTAACGTGCTCGCCTCTGGGTTGATAGTTCGGGGTTCGATCCCCATCTGGACCTCGATTTATTTACGCGGGAGGTGAATAAATCTTGAGTATGTCGTCCCTCAAAGAGTACATTTAGCCGTTAACACGATGTCAGGTACTCGTTAAAAATCCCTACTCGAAATATTCTTAAGTTAGGCAAAATTTAGGACACCCAATGTAGAATCTTTAGAATTAACGATCAAAACAAAAAGACGATAAACGGCTGACGTTATTACCCGCTAGAGCATCGGTTTAAACAATAAAAAAAAAAAATCAAAGATTCTGGACTGTAGCTTCTAAACTCATCCACCCACACAATACACAAACATCATACAAAAAAACGTCATAAAGGACAGTAAATCAGTCAAAATCACGAAATAATGTTTTTTCATGACAACATTATTTATAAAAATCTTTCACATAAACACGTGAAATAACAATCAATGATAAAACCACAATAAGAAATGGGAAAACAAGACTAAGATCTTTCAACCGTAACAAGCGGTCTTCGTCAGAGTCAAAAACCCAACTCAACAACAGTTGGGTTTTTGACTCTGACGAAGACCTCTTGTTACGGTTGAAAGATCTTAGTCTTGTTTTCCCATTTCTTATTGTGGTTTGATCATTGATCACTATTTATATACGCTTGTAGTATATACTACTTTACTATAAGTAAAGTAGTATATACTAAAAGCTTATATACTATATAGAAACATGAGACCAAGTTGCAGTTTTGTGTCGAAAGAGTTTTTTCATTAATCTTTAAGGAGAAATGTCAATTTATTTATTTTATTATTTTCTTTTTGGTAAAAGTGGCCAATTTAAAAAGTAAATAATAAGCTATAAATTTAGTAATTATTTCAAAGACAAAATGACATAATTTATAAAATGATACATCAATGAAACTCCTTTATGAATGATTAAAAAAAAAAAAAGAAATAGAAAGACAAAAAAAAAAATTAAGTAGCTACTTTAAACATTTATAAAATTTGTATAAAGGAAAAATTTTTTTTTTTTAAAAAGGTTCTAAGGAAGAGGATAATTAAAAAAGAACATGTAAGTGGAGACTTGAAAGATAAAAAAAAAAAAAATAAAATGTGGGGGTTGTTTGAAGATGTGATTTGAAAAAGGCAAACAACTGTTGATTTTTAAATAGGTTCATTAAAACTAAAATGTTAAAAAAAAAAAAAAAAGAAACCAGTAATGAATTATAATTGATGTTGCCAGAGGTTAATTATAAAACAACAGAAGAGTGAGTGAGTGAGTGGGGGGGGGGGGGGGGGTGTAAAGATAAAACGATAGAAGTACATGAGTGAGAGAGATAATAGACAAATTACAGAATTTGAAAACGAGTTCTATTGATTTAAACAGAAATGAAGCCTGCAGCGCATTCTAGCGGCAACTGTATTAACTAAAAGATAGTATCTAAAGCTGTCGATAGAGTGTGCGACAAGCTGTCTTTCTTATATCCATTGTAAAGAAGATATTACATTTTAATGTTTTCATTATATAAATTCCACTTATAATAGATAATTATTAATTAATAATACACTTTATTAATTTTAAATTTTTCCTGTTGATATTTTTAATTGTATAACTATTTTCATATAAAATAATTCATAAATATAGTATATATTTATACATATTATAATAAGCAAAATAATCCCAACACAATAGGAAACAAGAAAAAAAGAAATCAATAGAAATAAATGCTCTGAGGACTCTCACTTTATGTCATTAGAGCAAAAAGTAAAAAAAAATTATATTTACTATAATTTTACCAAACAAACTTTAATAGATTAATTTAAAATTAATAAAGAGTCTCTATTAAATATATGTTTTGGTTGATTAAATATAAGACATTGTCCCATTGATATAATACGCAATAGAATAAGCAAAAATGAGTAAGTAAGTAGGATAATTTCTGGGAGAGAAAGAAAGAAAGAAAAGAGAGAGAGAGAGAGAGAGAGAGAGAGAGAGAGAGAGAGAGAGAGAGAGAGATGGAGACATGCAGACAGACAAACTAATAGCGTGAGAGAGAAAGAGAGAGAGACTGACTGAGAGAGAGATATAGAGACAGACACTAATAGAGAGAGAGATACAGACTGAGAAAGAGACAAACTGATGATAACCCAAGTTTTCGACCTCACTGATCATCAACAGGTTTTACAAACATGAATATTCCAACCAAAGAGTTTAAGTACAGATAGAGTTACGGAAGCCACTTAAGTTTTCAATGATGTTTGTATAAAGGAAGATTTGCTGCCCATTTAAACGAATATATATATATATATATATATATATATATTTGTAAAATTTGGAAGCAGTCCTTCTTTTAAGCATATTTCGTTGAACAGCTGACCGTATTTCGCTGATGTCATTTTCTTCACTAGTTTTTCAAGGTTTCTGAATACCTTCTTCTTTCCTTCATCCAAACGTTGGAGAATGTTAATTTAAGTTATAACCGACATGTTTCGACTGGCTTCCAGTCATCTTCAGGGTGATTAATTAAACAAAGAGGAAATTATTAGTCTTTGGAGTTGGTAATAAAACACATTATATGTAGAAGTTTGAAGTAGCTGCTCTTCGGCCTAAGAGCAGCTACTTCAAACTTCTACTTATAATGTGTTTAATACCAACTCAAAGACTAATAATTTTCCTCTTTGTTTAATTAATCACCCTGAAGATGACTGGAGCCAGTCGAAACATGTCGGTATAACTTAATTAACATTCTCCAACGTTGGATGAAGGAAAGAAGAAGGTATTCAGAAACTTGAAAAAATAGTGAAGAAAATGACATCAGCGAAATACGGTCAGCGTTCAACGAAATATATATATATATATATATATATATATATATAATGTCCTTTTCTTGACCAACTGTTCATATATTTTTTTGAGATTTATTGAGGGTTTTTGGTCTAATATTCAAAAAAACTTTGTAGCCAACGTTTCGATATATATTTATATCATCTTCAGGGCTAAAAACATTGTTACATTTAGCACACTTATTTCAACAAAACTGGTCTATTGACAACACACTAAAATTGCCAAACTTAACAAAACAAGTAAACACTAGAACTTTAAAAACGGATAACAATGAAAAAATGTAACCTCCACACCCTTGCTCTGTATAGTAGCCTGAGTAACTTTTCCATTCAGTGATCCCAGTATAAGGACACAATACAAATGAAAAGGAAAAAACATAACAAACAACAGTAAGCATACCTCCCAGGTAAACAAATTTATATCTTTGTATTTTCTAAACATTATTAAAACAAACTTAAATATAAAAATCTATAGTTTTACCATTGAATTTTTTCCAATTTTTGTTGACCATGTAAATAATAGCAAACAATAGACCAACCAGTTTTGTTGAAATAAGTATGCTAAATGTAAAACAATGTTTTTAGCCCTGATGATGATATAAATATATATCGAAAGGTTTGGCAACGAAGTTTTTTGAATATTAGACCAAAAACCCTCAATAAATCTTAAAATATATATATATATATATATATATATATATATAAAAAGATTCCACATAAACACGTGAAACAACAATCAATGATAAACCACAATAAGAAATGGAAAACAAGACTAAGATCTTTCAACCGTAACAAGCGGTCTTCGTCAGAGTCAAAAACCTTCGTCAGAGTCAGTTGGGTTTTTTACTCTGACGAAGACCGCTTGTTACGGTTGAAAGATCTTAATCTTGTTTTCCCATTTCTTATTGTGGTTTGATCATATATATATATATATATAAAGAATATATATAAATATACATAAAGACTTCACATAAACACGTTAAATAACAATCAATGATCAAACCACAATGCAGAAAAATCACAATAAATAAACACGTGATGCAATCAATAAAGTTTAAACCACAATGGAAAAAAGAAAACAATAGAAATAAATGTTCTGAGACCTTTCAATGCACATCATCAGAGAACAAACAAAGTAATAACTAAGTAACTAATATAAGAGTAATGGAGAAAGGAAATGAAAGGCCTCAGAACGTTTATTTCTATTGTTTTCCTTTTCCATTGTGGTTTTAAAGTTCATATATATGTAAATGTTGGTAGCATTCGTTCCTTAATACATATATATATATTATTAATAAAAGTCATTGAATTGTGCTGATAGCTGTTCTTAACAAATTTAAGTTAACTAGTTTTGTTCCTTGAGAAGTCTATTCATTCTTAACAGGACTCTCAAGTTTCCTAAAGAACATTCTTGTTATTTCGTCTACACAGTAAAGAATATTTGCTATAGTCAAGTTTAGGAATGATGAAAATTCACATTCAGTATGTGAATAACATATTTATTAAATATTCTCGTATATAAACGTGCCTCTCTCTCTCTCTCATATATATATATATATATATATATATATACACGAGTTCAAGATTAACAAAGAGCAACACACAAAGTAGGGAAACACACTTACAGACTCAAATTTTCGGGTAATCCGTCTCCAGGAGAAAAGAGAAAGGGAGACCGTTGTAACCAACCCGTATATATATATATATTGTAGGGTAAAAATCTAATGAAATGGTCCCCACATATAAAAATTTTAACCATTTTTTAGTTAATGCCTGAGGAAGAACACTACGTGTTCGAAACGCATTGGTTATATCATTAAGATTTTTATATGTGGAGACCATTTCATTAGATTTTTACCCTGAAAGAGTAAATACCACATAATAACTGATTGCACTGCATTAGAATATATATATACACATATATGATGTAATTTTTTTGAGGGTTGAGGTCCAATGATTTTAAACTAGTCCTTTTGCCGACGTTTCGACATATATTTATGTCATCTTCAGGGCTACAACATGATTGTTTTACAATTAGCACTACTATTACTACAATTTGGTAATTTATTACATTTTAATATGTACAGTAACAAAGAGGAATTTATTGATAAATCAGTTATTTCGACTATGGATTTTTTCATACATTGACATAAGGATATTCTTATAATTATTCAATGGCTTTAGAATTATTTCATAAGTATAGAGATTACTATTTGATTATCTATGAAATCTGTTTATGTTCCAGCATACCTATTTACTACTGTTTCATGATGGCTACTATTTGTTTCTTGGGGGGTTTCTTTACGGTTATGTTCTCTTTTGCTTGTTTTAGTACCCAGTGTTTTTTTGTATATATTTTTTTTATTTTTTACTGGGTTGCCTATTCTTCATTTGTTAGTCCCTATGGTTTGTTTTCTTGTATTGTGTAAAAATGTTTGTGTAAATTTGGCTAAATTTTTCTATGTCTGTTCTAGAGTTGCAAGTATTTTCCGTTTGTCCAATGTGTATTATTTCTTTGTGGACAAACGGAAAACACTTGCAACTCCAGAACAGACATAGAAAAATTTAGCCAAATTACAGAAACATTTTTACACAATACAAGAAAACAAACCATATGGGCTAACACACGAAGATTAGGCAGACCAAGTAAAAAATAAAAAAATCTGGAGTGGCCTACACTCAACTTTACTATAAGTAACTGAATATCAAATTTCTTGAGTATATAACACATAACGTCTCATTTAAGCATAATGTAAACATCTAAATGGGATATGATTATTAGTCTTTCATTTCTGAGGTAGTACAGATAGTGATTGAAGGATATAACCTTATTTTTGTACATCACACAGCTGATGCAAATAATTTCATTAGTATAACTACAGCAGTAATAACATTTTTGGAAAACCAAAGTGAACATTTCTTGATAAGAAATATTCTCCTACAAGAGAGCATGGCTTTTGTTCAAATAGCCAGTAGATTTCTTACATCTTTTACTTGACATCCTTCTATATTGAATATTAAAGTAAAATTATCAAATTGAAAACAGGAAAATACCCTTTTTTTCTCTGAAAAAACATCATAAACAGCGAAGAAAATGTTGTTTTAAGGTGATTTATAATTAAAGATGTACGATAATTACATTTATTAATCTCTAAACGAAAGATTTCAATTTTGAATTATCTTTTACATTTTTGGTTTTTTACAGAATTATTATACTGGGAATTTTCTGGCTTCTTAGTATTTAATAAGATCATTTTCCTTCCCCTTTGTCAAATACCATATATACGAATTTTTTCTAAGTGAGTGTTCTCATTTTCCTGCACAATATTTTTCTTCTTACATCTCATATAAGTCAATAAACAATTTAAATTATTCCTTTATAAATATCAATTTTATCTCAGTGGATTTGCTCAAAAAATTTCTAAGAAATGTAAAAAAATATAAAAAATTCGACAAGTAGAGCAATCTCTTAGTCTAGGGTAAACAAACAGTTTTTATAGCGTTATTGCTCTTTCCCGTAATTGAACCTTCAATATTTTTTTTTTATGAATTGCTAATTTTTCGTTCCATTTTTGGTCAAATTTTCATTATTGTTTAATGAGCCGTTTAGCGTCAAAAAAACATTTTCTGAAAACAGAAATCGTACTATAACGCCCCTTTAGCGAATGTAATTTTGAAAAAAAATATCTTAACTCATTCTCCACAATTTGTTCTATTTTTAGGCATAGTTTCATTTTGATCCGTCAAACAATATGGCTTGTATTGCTCTCCCAAGGTTTGAGATTGAATTATAAGTCAAAATTTGTACATTTTATTGAAAAAAAAATATTTCCCGTTGTTTTAAAATTCTGAATATATTTTTCGTTTGTTCCATTTGTAACCTCAAAGATAATGTCAAAATTTCAAAACTCTAGGGTTATCAGTTTAGGAGAAATAAATGTTTTCTAAAAAACGGTATTTGGCAAAAAGTGACTTTCCCATCATGCATAATTCTTCCCAAACAATAGGGATATCCTTCCCTATGGGGTCCATTTTTGTGTAAAATATCAACTTGATCCATCAAAGATTCTGGACTGTAGCGTGGTAACAAGCAATGCTAACACACTCACCCACCCACCCACACACACACAGACATCATCGAAAAAACGTCATAAACGACTTCTGGGACCTCAAAACATGTAATTCCGTCAATATCTCGAGATCGATTTTTTTCACGATCACTATACTTTACTTATAGTAAAGTAAAAAAACACTGGGTACTAAAACAAGCAAAAGAAAACATAACCGTAAAGAACCTCCCAAGAAACAAATAGTAGCCATCATGAAACAGTAGTAAATAGGTATGCTGCAACATAAACAGATTTCCTAGGTAATCAAATAGTGATCTCTATACTTATGAAATAATTCTAAATCAATAGAATAATTATAACAATATCCTTATGTCAATGTATAACAAAATAATCCATAGTCGTAATAACTGATTTATCAATAAATTCCTCTTTGTTACTGTACATATTAAAATGTAATAAATTACTAAATTGTAGTAATAGTAGTGCTAATTGTAAAACAAAAATGTTGTAGCCCTGAAGATGTCATAAATATATGTCGAAACGTCGGTAAAAGGACTAGTTGAAAATCATTTGACCTCAACCCTCATAAGAAATTACATCATATAAATATTGGGACAAGAAAGCAAATCATGATATATATATATTTTTATAATTAGGGAGCAGATTTTCTTTCATACAGATTTCATTAAACACTTTTTGCACCTTTGTTTTAGTTTCGTTTCTTGTTAACTTTTCTAATTAGTGTTTTGATGTTTTCTGGGAAATGAAATATTAACTTAATGTAATGAAATATTAACCAGCTACTCGCCAAGCCAACAGCCAGTCACCGTCCAGTATTCAGACCAGCAACACCGAAGATATGTATATGAGACAAAATGCCGTAGGGAAAAATCAAAATGAAGAAAAATAAGCTCTGAGGCCTTCTAGACTATCTCGTCAGAGAGCTACTACAAATAATATATATATATAATATGGTATTATTTTCTAGACCACAATTTACTAATAAAAACTTTTTCTTCTTCTTGGAGTTTGGTCAGGGTTAATATACGGAATCACCTTTTCGCCAACGTTTCGTCTTTATTTTAAGACATCCTCAAGGCTATAAACTAACAAAAAACAATGGACATTTGTCATATCTACTTTACAATCATCATAAGAAATACAAAAAACTTACTTACTCAAGGCTAGCTTCTATTACCGAACCAACAAAACCGTTATATGTCATTGCATGTGCAGCTATCCAGCGATTCATATATATATATAAACTCAAAAATTGTTATTGACCTCTTCTATTCTATTCACTGTTTTGTTATTGAGGGCTAGGTCAAATAAAAGAAAATAAACTCCTTTCTAGGCCGACGTTTCGATGTATTTGTACATCATCTTCAGGGCTAAAATTAGAGTAAGACTATAATACATTTATCAAAACAATCTACAACTCACATAGAGAAAAAATGTGTGCTATTTCTCTATGTGAGTTGTAGATTGTTTTGATAAATGTATTATAGTCTCTTACTCTAATTTTAGCCCTGAAGATGATGTACAAATACATCGAAACGTCGGCCTAGAAAGGAGTTTATTTTCTTTTATTTGACCTAGCCCTCAATAACGAAACAGTGAATAGAATAGAAGAGGTCAATAACAATTTTTGAATTTATATATATATACAATTAAAAGAAACGGTCCAGCCGACTTTTTTAAAATAAAATAAATACAAAACGAAGGAAACACACAGAAAGACACAGACATAACTCACATCGAAATATCGATGTGAGTTATGTCTGTGTCTTTCTGTGTGTTTCCTTCGTTTTGTATTTATTTTATTTTATATATATATATATATATTATTCAAAATTATGCTAATTTAACCTTTGTTCTTTTCCAGGTTAATTTTTCAAGTTTTCTGACTATGGATTTCCACCTTTCTGGTAAAACATAAAGTAATTCACCAAAAGATTTATTCTTGACTTCCATTTTCTTTCACTAAACAAGTTTTAACCATAACAGTGAAAAAAATGGAAGTCAAGAATAAATCTTTTGGTGAATTACTTTATATTTTACTAGAAAGGCGGAAATCCATAGTCAGAAAACTTGAAAAATTAACCCGGAAAAGAACAAAAGTTAAAATTAGCATAATTTTTAATAAAACATGTTTGATTGAAGGTCTGCTCACTAAAATATATATATATATATATATATATATATATCATATATATATATATATATATGAATGTTAATCATTCGAAAAATGTAGAACAGTGCTTCTCCAACTGTGCGCTAGAGCGCAATGCTGTGTTCTGGAAGATAGCCAGGTGCGCCCCAAGATAAAAAGATTAAATTTATATAACACATTTATATTTTAAAAATTTGCATCATGTTCATTTATTTTAGAAACAACTAAAATGTGATTTTCAAGACTGAGTCATGTCTCTGCTACTTGATATTTTGAACTGGAAGGTAAATTTCTTTAGTCTTTAAACAGTAAATTCCCTGAACATGAAAAAGTTTTTTTATATATATATACATACATATATAAACATTTCGCACAAACACGTGAAATAACAATCAATGATCAAACTACAATATGGAATAGGAAAACAAGACTAAGATCTTTCAACCGAAACAAGCGGTCAGAGTCAAAAACCCCACTGGAACATTAGACATCTAGTGTTTCAGTTGGGATTTTGACTCTGACGAAGACCGCTTGTTACTGTTGAAAGATCTTAGTCTTGTTTGATCATTGATATATATATATATATTTTTTTATTATTATTATTTATTTTTTATTATTATTTCGTATTTTTTTATATATTTTTTTATCTTGTTTTCTAAATAAATATTGGAGG
Source organism: Hermatobates lingyangjiaoensis (assembly GCA_026182355.1). Lineage (NCBI taxonomy): Eukaryota > Metazoa > Arthropoda > Insecta > Hemiptera > Hermatobatidae > Hermatobates > Hermatobates lingyangjiaoensis. Next base: position 45,102 of record JAPFBL010001001.1, on the reverse strand, counting down.
GATTTCTATTTTTCCTCTCCTCCGCTGGGGAGCAGCATTGCGGTGGTTCCACGAGTTACTCTGGAGGCCAGTAGCAGTTTGCTTCTCAACGCGAGTACTTTGCACTTCTTCCCGATGACGACGGATGTCGAAATATCGAAGTGAATTCTGTAGTGTCTTTCTGTGTTCTTTTCTATGTGTTAAAGTGTATATATATATATTAAATACCACAATAAACAATATAAATTAATTAAAATTCTCTAAGGCCTTTCATGACAACAACATCAGAGAGCTAAATAAAACAACCAAGAAAAAAAAACATAATAACAAGTTAACCTGGCTGATTGAAGTCTGGTGATAGAAGACTCCAATCAGCCAGGTTAACTTGTTATAAGGGTTTTTTTGATTGTTTCATTTAGCTCTCTGATGATGTTGTGACAAAAGGCCTTAGAGCATTTTAATTAATTTATATTGTTTATTGTGGTATTTAATTCATATATTATATCAAGAGTTATTGTTGATTATTTATATATATATATATATTTAAAAGTTGGAAGCAGTACCTCATTTAAACATATGATTCTTTATAGTTTTAATGAAGAGACGAGGAAGGAATTCCGGAAAATGGAGAAATTGTGTAAGAAGCAGATACAAGCCAAATATGGGACGTTATTTAACAATATATATATATATATATATATATATATATATATATATACATCATGATTTGTTTTCTTGACCCAATATTTATATGATGTAATTTTCTTGAGGTTTGAGGTCCAATGATTAAAACTAGTCCATTTGCCGACGTTTCGACATATATTTATGTCATCTTCAGGGCTACAACATGATTGTTTTACAATTAGCACTACTATTTGGTAATTTATTACATTTTAATATGTTCGGTAACACAGAGGAATTTTTTGATAAAACAGTTATTACGACTATGGATTATTTTGTTATACATTAACATAAGGATATTGTTATAATTATTCTATTGCTTTAGAATTATTGCAAATAATTTAGGGACTAACAAATGAAGAATAGGCAACCCAGTAAAAATAATATAAAAAAAAAACAAAAAAAAAATAAAAATAGGAAAAAAATATGGGAAAAAAACACTGTGTACTCAAACAAGCAAAACAGAACATAACCGTAAAGGAACCTCCCAGAAAACACATAGTAACCATCATGAAACAGTATTAAAGAAGAATGCTGCAACATAAACAGATTTCCAAGGTAATCAAATAGTGATCTCTATACTTATGCAATAATTCTAAAGCAATAGAATAATTATAACAATATCCTTATGTTAATGTATAACAAAATAATCCATAGTCGTAATAACTGTTTTATCAAAAAATTCCTCTGTGTTACCGAACATATTAAAATGTAATAAATTACCAAATAGTAGTAATAGTAGTGCTAATTGTAAAACAATCATGTTGTAGCCCTGAAGATGACATAAATATATGTCGAAACGTCGGCAAATGGACTAGTTTTAATCATTGGACCTCAAACCTCAAGAAAATTACATCATATATATATATACAAAATTGTCACAACAACACGTGATATAAATATTCAGGTAACTCACCACAAATGAATGAAGATAGTCGCTCTGAGGCCTTTCGTTATCACGTCGTCAGAGAGCAAGTGAATACAAGTTGTAGACAGGTTATGAATTTTGATTTAAAGTTGGATTAAGATTGGCATCATTGACAGTATTTTTCCCTATTACATTAGTAATAGTCTTGATTTGTTTAACGATTCCTTCAATTAGAAATTCATCCAATTTAAAAAAAGGCCTGGACTAGTGTTGACTAAGCTCTTAGAAAAGCCTTTTATGAGGGCGCTTTCAACAATGTTTCTTCTTCCTTCACATGACATAAAAACCAACTCCTTTGCTTACATTTAGTAGTGGTGGTGGTAATTTGTCAAATAGACTTGTCCATAACTCTAAAAGAAGCCGGAAAAACCTGTTGTGTATACAGAATTCCTTGCAAGGATTGTGAGTTAGCTTACATTGGACAGACAGGAAAAGGAATGGACACAAGGATAAAGCAACATCAGTATTCTATCAGAAGACAAGATGATAAAAGTGCCTTGTTCCTACACATTAGAGACAAAAAATCACTTAATTAATTAGGAAGAAGCAAAGGAGTTGGTATTTATGTCATGTGAAAGAAGAAACATTGTTGAAAGCGCCCTCATAAAAGACTTTTCTAAGAGCTTAGTCAACACTAGTCCAGGCCTTTTTAAATTAGATGAATTTCTAATTGAAGGAATTATCAAACAAATCAAGACTATTTCAACAGTTATAGGGAAAAATACTGTCAATGATGCCAATCTTACTCCTTCTTTAAATCAAAATTCATAACCTGCCTACAACTTGTATTCACTTGCTCTCTGACGACGTGATAACGAAAGGCCTCAGAGCGACTATCTTCATTCATTTGTGGTGAGTTACCTGAATATTTATATATATATATATACAAAACTAAAGTTTATCGGGACTAGGTCAGTTCTTCAGGTTCAAATTAAACTCTCATTGCCAACGTTTCGCTTATTATTTAAAAAACTTCTTCATAGGCCTACAAAATAAAGAAAATATAAGAAATAATACAGCGATTCAAAAATGAAATACATATAAGAAAAGCACAAGAAGTTACAAAGAAGAAAACACAATAGAAATTATGATAATAGGTAAATGAAAGCACTTATAGAGATATTCCTTTTCTCTTCTGATTTTATAGGCATAAATGAAAACCGAAACTTTGGCAATGAGAATTTAATTTAAACTTGAAGAACTGGCCGAGTTTTGATAAAATTTTATTACTTTTTTCTATTTCACATACAGGGTGTCCCAAAAAAATGTATACACACTTTAAATTATTGTAATTTTTTTTAACCATGTAAACTAATTAATAAGCATTATTTTATTGTTTTGCCACCAACTGTTCTCAAACTGTAGTCCGCTTTGTTCTACATACTACCGATAATGCGAAGGGTTTACAAAAAAATGTATCCATCTTTTAGAAGCTGATAACTTAATTGTTTGCATTTGGTTGTACAAATGTTTTAAAGGAAAAATTAAATTTCAGATTAACTCATTCTCTTACTGATAATGATCAAGACCGAAAAAGTACTTGAGAAGGTGCAGCAGGTTCAAGTAAATAAGACCAGCCACAGTGGAGTTAAAAAAATCACTGAATTAATCCTTTTGATTATAATCCACAGCATACTGTAATTTCTGATGAGTTAACAAGGCAGTCGATCACAACTATGAATATAGTTATAATATAAATTATTGTAGTATTAGTTTACATGGTTAAAAAAAAATTACAATAAACATCTAAATTATAATAATTTAAAGTGTGTATACATTTTTTTGGGACACCCTTAGGTATTTTGTTGCATTTGCTATCTTCTACCACAAAGAAATAACACAATTATGAATTAAAACAATTATGAATATACATATCTGCATTAGGTTCACAGAAAACACACACAAGAAATAAAAAAAACTCACTACTATATATCAATTGCATCTTTTCAAACTCAATATTGAAAAACTCAGTACAAAAGGTGATAGATATGCAGAAACATCGGCCCTTAGAAGAATCAAACTCAGAGTTTAAACACCAGCTTAAAACTGTACTATTCCCATAAATGTTCAGCACATAATATCATTCTATCAAATTTTCATTCGCTTTCAATTCATGGAATTGTATTAATTAATGCATTCAATCAATTTTGAAATAATATACTTTTTTATTAATCAATAGTTAATTGAATATAATTGTTATTTTTCAGTAATATATTTTGGTTAGAACAAACACTTGGTTCCTTTTAAGTATCATCACATTTGTATGGTAACATAGATATACAATATATCATCTTACCTCAAAATAAAAACGTTAAACAAAATTTGGCCACATGGTGTAAACTAAAAATGTTTAAAATTATCCTTACTTTTGAATTTAAAATAGATTTTCGATGAAATTATTCAATAAAACATGACAGAGGGCCCCTGCCAGTGCATTTTGGCGAAAAAGTTATAAACAGACATTGAATTTATCAAGACTTTCATAAACCAAGGATTGCTTCTTAAATATAAATATATAATTATTTGATTAAAGAGTTGAAACACGTTGATTAAAGGAAGTATGTTATTTAGTTTAGATGCAATAAAGAGTTAAACAGGAAGACAGAGAAACTTAACTAGAATCAAGTTTCTGCAAATTATGGTTTATATTTCATTAAAATAATCTGCCAATTTTCACCTCAGTATGTTTCCTTGTTAGCTTTTCAAGTTTCCTTAAGCTAGTCACCAACATTTCAAGCAGTATAAACAACAATTCATCCAACAATTTAGTTATCTTCATCCATTAGTTGAATATTATACCTACAAAAGCCTAAATTTTAATCTTCCTGGTTCAAGTCAACTTTGGCATTCTTCAAGGAGTACACAAGGGTAATAGTAACTAAAATAACTATAAAGTTATATACATTCAAAATTATTATTAACATTAAAACAAGAAGAACTGATTAGCATTATGAAGTCTGAAAGACTATTCGGTTAGCAGTAGGTTTTTGCGTTCCAGGTTATCTATTAGGGTTCACAAAAGGCGGGAGCCATGAATTTTTTTTAAAAATGAATCATTCTTGTGTAGGTTTGGTTGAATATTACGCCATATTTTCTACAAACAAGTTTCATTGTACATTCCTCAAGGATGTTGAAATATAACCTTGCATGATTATTACTTTATTATAATATCGTTAATACTACCAAACAGTACTACTCAAACAGTTCGATATTTGAACATAGAAAATTTGACCGAATCCCGATTAGATAACACACCTTTAGTATTCTATCAAACGGTCGATATATTATTGAATCTGTTATATTCAGATCTACTTATAGTCTCTTATTTTCGGTTTGAACCATGTTCAGGAGAGATAAGAGAGAGATATTAAGCATATAAATAAACAAGGACAGAGTTTCTACTTTTGATGATTGTTTTTTTTTTATTCTGCGTAGTTGTTTTTCTTTAAAGCACGTTTTCTTCTTCCCCTACAGGATTGTTTAAGCCTTTTTAAGTACAGCATACCATGGATGCTTCATGAGGTATAATAACTTCTTAATAATAGTTATAAGCTATTTTTACTATGATGTGTAAAAGTCAAACCCCCACAACTTTGACTCTCATAGACTCTATCTCTCTTTCTCTCACAGTTTTAAAGAAAGTTTATATATTCAGTTTCAGTAACTCTTTCTATTTACTATATTCTGATATTTACTATATGTTAATGTTTCCTCTCTCTCACTCACTCACACCCACATTTCTTTTTACTGTTTTGACAATTAGTAAATAGATTCATTGTTACATAACTCTCAGTGACAAAGCAAATATGAAGTAATTCTCTCTCCTTTATGTGACATTTGTAGAATATACAGTAGTCCAGGGTGATCTGAAACAACTAAAAGTAGTACAACGTACTTTAGGGTGACCTGGAAGCACTGCTAGTAGAGCAAAGAACCTCTGGGTGACCTATCACAACTACAAGTAGTACAACAAACTTCAGGATGACCTGGAAAACTACAAGTAGTACAACAAACTTCAGTAGATCTGGCAACACTACAAGTAGTACAACGAACTTTAGGATAACCCGGTGACACTACAAGTAGTAAAACGTACTTTAGGGTGACTTGGAATCACTGCTAGTAGAGTAAAGGACTCCTGGTGACCTATCACAACTACATGTAGTACAACAAACTTCAGTAGACCTGGCAACATTACAAGTAGTACAACAAACTTCAGAAGACCTGGCAACATTACAAGTAGTACAACGTACTTTAGGGTGACCTGGGACCACTCCTAGTAGACCAAAGAATCTCTGGGTGACCTATCACAACTGCAAGTAGTACAACAAACTTCAGTAGACCTGGCAACATTACAAGTAGTACAACGTACTTTAGGGTGACCCGGCGACACTACAAGTATTACAACGAACTTTAGAATGACCCGGCGACACTACAAGTAGTACAACGTACTTTAGGGTGACCTTGGACCACTGCTAGTAGAGCAAAGAACCTCTGGGTGACCTATCACAACTACAAGTAGTACAACAAACTTCAGTAGACCTGGCAACATTACAAGTAGTACAACGAACTTCAGTAGAAAGGGCAACACTACAAGTAGTACAACGAACTTTAGGATGATCCTGTGACACTACAAGTAGTACAACGAACTTCAGTAGACCTGGCAACATTACAAGTAGTACAACGTACTTTAGGGTGACCCGGCGACACTACAAGTATTACAACGAACTTTACAATGACTCGGCGACACTACAAGTAGTACAACGTACCTTAGGGTGACCTTGGACCACTGCTAGTAGAGCAAAGAACCTCTGGGTGACCTATCACAACTACAAGTAGTACAACAAACTTCAGTAGACCTGGCAACATTACAAGTAGTACAACGAACTTCAGTAGAAAGGGCAACACTACAAGTAGTACAACGAACTTTAGGATGACCCTGTGACACTACAAGTAGTACAACGAACTTCAGTAGATCTGGCAACACTACAAGTAGTACAACGAACTTTAGGATTACCCGGCGACACTACAAGTAGTATAACGAACTTCAGGATTACCTGGGGACACTGTAAGTAGTACAACGAACTTCAGGGTAACCTAGAAGCACTGAAAGTAGTGTAAGGACCCCAGGGTTATCTCACACCACTACAAGTAGTAGAAAGAACCCCAGGGTTATATCACACCAATGTAAGTAGTGCAAAGAACCCCAGGGTTATATCACACCACTGCAAATACTGCAAAGAAAATACAATAGCAGCAATAGTTACAAATGAAATATTGTAAATAATAACTGAAGAAAGAAACTGACTTAGAAACTGAATTAAAATCACATTTTTCATAATATTTTCTGTTGATATTACTTATTTCTACTGACCTGACACCACTACAAGTAGTAGAAAGAAACCCAGGGTTATATCACACGACTACAAGTACTGCAAAGAACCCCAGGGTGACCTGACACCACTACAAGTAGTAGAAAGAACCGCAAGGTTATCTCACACCACTGCAAGTTGTGCAAAGAACCCCAGGGTGACCTGACACCACTACAAGTAGTAGAAAGAACGCCAGGGTTATCTCACACCACTGCAAGTAGTGCAAAGAACCCCAGGGTGACCTGGCATCACTTCAAGTAGCGTAAAAAAAATTCAGGGTGGTGTACAAGCTTGCAAGTCGTGAACAGCACCTCAGGGTGATAATCAAACTTATATAAGTATATTGATATTGCTTCTCGACATTTGATTTTTCAAGTTTACAGAAGGGGGGGGGGGGTTCTTGAGGATTTTTGGTCATAAAAATTCAACTCCTGATTATATGCCGACGTTTCACCAAAAGTTGTTTGGCATTTTCAAGGCTTGCTTTTTGAGGAAATACTATTTAACCGTCTGTTTTTTTTTTTTTTTTTTTTTTTTTTTTTTTTTTTTTTTTTTTTTTTTTTTTTTTTTTTTAAGCAGCATCATATCATCAGATCGAATACAAACGAAAGGTTGAAAAATCTTGAAAATGCCAAAAAAAAAAAAAACTTTTTGGCGAAAAGTCGGCATATAATCCAGGAGTTGAATATTTTATGACCAAAAATCCTCAAGAACCTCTTTTCTGTGAACTTATATAAGTATATTTCACGCTCCGTTCTTCGACGTGGGGGAGATCTCTCTCACTTCGTCCTCTCTTCTAGTCTACTCTCCTGATGACGAACAACAGTTCGAAATATTGAATTCTGTAAGTGTTCTTTTTATTCTCTCTTCTCTGTGTCGTGCTTTGTGTAATTTAAAGTTATATATATATATATATATATATATATATATATATATATATATATATATATTAATCACCCTGAAGATGACTAGAAGCAAGTCGAAACATGTCGGTTATAACTTAATTAACATTCTCCAACGTTTGGGTGAAGGAAAGAAGAAGGTATTCAGAAACCTTGAAAAACTAGTGAAGAAAATGACATCAGCGAAATACGGTCAGCTGTTCAACGAAATATATATATATATATATATATGATTCGTGCTCCGTTCTTCGACGTGGGGAGATCTCTCTTACTTCGTCCTCTCTTCTAGTCTACTCTCCCGATGACGAACAACAGTTCGAATTATTGAATTCCGTAAGTGTTCTTTTTATTCTCTTTTCTGTGTTTCGTGCTCTTGTGTAATTTATAAAGTCTTATATAAGTATATGCAGGTGTATAAGTACTAAAGAGTATACGCAGTACTAATGTAGATTGAATAATAGCGAGCCGAGTCTCCTGTAGCAACTGTACAATATATATATATAGGGGAAGCACAAAACACCCTAGGGTGTGCTTTACTATTTACAGGAGTTAAACAATTACTATTGGGGTTGGGGGGGGGGGGGGGGGCGGTTATTTAGTATTTATAGGAGTTAAACAACACCCTGGGGGTATCTCAAACGATATTTGTATCGTTTATAAACTTACTAATTCACCAGACTGTTCATGTTTTGGGAGCAGATGAAACTATTCAACACACTAAACTCAACTGCAGACTGATTTGAACATCAGAGAATATCATTCATGTATAAAGTTATACTCTAACAAGAACACGTCATACCAAACATATTCTCTACCATACCAACAAATTCTTCACTTTTATTAATAAAACTATCCATTAGTGAATATATAATCTACAGAATTTTAAAAAAAAAAAATAATTTTATAGTTGAATAATACTGTATAAATCAGTGGTTCTTAACCTGTGTTCGATTGAACCCTAGGGGTTCGAAGAGTTGGTCTCAGGGGTTTGGCGAAGCCTCCGCCAAGGAGGTCAACAGCAAAAGTCACACTGATTTGCACGTATGTAATTTGTTGTGATTTCATGTATTTGTGTTGGTTTTGTTCTTTGAACAAGATAATATTAATGTCACGGTTCATTTTTTGGAACATAAAAAAAAACATACGCCTATGACTTGAATTTGATAAAAAAAATCATATTTTATTTTTTAGTAAAGAAGGGTTCGATGAATGCGCTTACGAAACTGGTGGGGTTCGGTACCCCCAAAAGGTTAAGAACCTCAGGTATAAGCATTCTAAGGTACTACAATCAGTTGTTATGTGGTGCCAACTCAAAGTAGGGGGAAAAAAAGCTAATGAAATAGCCTCCACATATAGAAACTTACCTCCACATATAATCCACATAACTCCATAGTCTACATATTAAATTTCTATATGTATAAAATATTTCCTTAGTTTTTTAAGCAATTACATGTAATAATTTTATTTATGTAATATATCAATGATCAAACCACAATATGAAATGGGAAAACCAGACTAAGATCTTTCGATTCAAGACTTAAACGCAATTACGTTTAAACGACAAATGTCTGTTTTTTAAATAATAATAATAATAATAATAATAATAACATTAATAATAATAATCATAATCATAATAACACTAGGTATTTTATGATACTTTTGTGGTTCTCTGTGTACTATAATTTTTGTTTGTGTCGTTTGTTTTCTGTTGGATGGTGTCCGATGATGTATTTATCTTGCTTTACTTATGTCGTTTAATAATGAAAATGCCAAACAACTTTTGGCGAAACGTCGGCTGATGATCAGGAGTTGTATGTTTTATGACCAAAATCCTCAATAACCCCTTATGTGAATTTGAAATGTCAGTGGTCGAGAAACTATATCAATATAAATATATATATATAAACTATAATTTTCAAAAGAACACACAGAAAAGAAATCACTGAACTCACTACTATATTTCGAAGTTCTCGTCGTCAGGAATAGATGTGAATTGCTCCAAAGGCTGATAACGACTATATATATATAATTAATAAATATTAATAATTAATTAATATATTAATTAATAAATTAATTATTTTTATCTATATCAAAAAAGTAAAAAAAAAGAAAAAAATAATTTAATCCATAGCTAAGTGACAACTATAGTTGTCATATATTATATATATATATATATATATATATATAATAAGATAATATGGCTTGAATTTAAACCGTTAGTTTTTTTTTTAATATTTTTTATTTATTTAAATTTTTTTTAAAATTTTTTTTTAATTGTTTTATATTTTTCTTTATTTTTTTCTTTTCTTAACCTTTTTCTACCTTTCAAAAACTTTTTTTTTTATTTTTGCTCTCGACTTCCTAGTTCCTTTTTTATTTGTCTCCTTTGCGGCAGCACTGCTTTAGCCCTCACCCAGTGAGTTCTTTAGTTGACTGTCGTCCCTCCGTCAATTCACTTCTTCTCCTGAGGACGACCGCCATTACGGTCGAAATATTGAAAAGTGAGTCTTTGTTGTGTTTCTGTTTATGTGTCACTGCTTATTTTAATTGTTATTTGTCCTGCCGGACCGTTTTTCGTTTATCATGGTATATATATATACCATATATTATATTATATATATATACAACAATAAATTAATTATTTTTATCTATATCAACAAAGTAAAAAAAAAAAAGAAAAAAATAATTTAATCCATAACTAAGTGACAACTATAGTTATATATAATATGTATATATATATATATATATATAACAATAAATTAATTATTTTAAACTATATCAACAAAGTAAAAAAAAACAAGAAAAAATAATTTAATCCATAACTAAGTGACACTAAGTTATCCGATTATTTCAATATATATATATATATTGTCGATTAAATAAAAAAATTAAGGCGACTCGAGAATTAAAAAAGAACCCCCCCCCCCCCCCCCCACCACCACACCCCCGCTAGATTGATGATAAAGGAGTAAAGTGGGTGGTATATCAAAGGGATGATTCTTGTAAGAGTTTTTGAAGAGAGAGAGAGAGAGAGGGCTCGTTTTATGATAAAAGAAGACCCTCTTTTTATATACAAGAGGGAATGAAAGTCGACTGAATTAAAAAGTTAAGAGTACACCCCCACCCAACCACCTACACTCTCAGCAGACTTTTGATGACTTTAATATATATATATATATATAAAGAGATTCAAATCCATTTTTTTTTTAAATCGTTTTACTTGAAGATTAGCACTAAAGAAATATAGAGAGCGAAGTGAAGGAGATAATATGAGTATCATAGAATTATATTTGACGTATAAGTAAATCTATGCTTACAAAAAATATCTTGTCTGAGAGTGAAGCTAATATCACTGACTTTTAATATACTCCTTTTATATTCCACAACTTATTTCCAGTAATATATAATATATATATATATATATATATATATACATTTAAATTACACAAAGCACGACACAGAAAAGAGAACACAAAGAAAACTTACAGAATTCAATATTTCGAACTGTTGTTCGTCATCAGGAGAGTAGACTAGTAGAGAGGACGAAGTGAGAGAGATCTCTCCACGTCGAAGAACGGAGCGCGAATCATATATATATATATATATATATATATATATATATATATATATATAGGTGTGTTCTCTAATCGGGGTTCGGTCAATTTTTTCAGGATAAAAAATCAAACTCTCGTTGCCAACGTTTCGGTTTTATTTAAAACCTTTTTCATAGGCAGAAGTAAGAATTTTTTAACTAAGAAAATGAAATTTACATTATTTAAAGGAACAACAATGTTAGCCGGACAAAACCTTCGACAGTCTAGATGATGTACAAATACATTGAAACGTCGGCCTAGAAAGGAGTTTATTTTCTTTTATTTGACCTAGCCCTCAATAACGAAACAGTGAATATATATATATATATATATATATTATAAAACTTTAAATTACACAAAGCACGACACAGAAAAGACAATACAAAGAAAACTTACAGAATTCAATATTTCGAACTGTTGTTCGTCATCAGGAGAGAGGACGAAGTGAGAGAGATCTCCTCACGTCGAAGAACGGAGCGCGAATGTATATATATATATATATATATATACACGAGTTCGAGATTAACAAAGAGCAACACACAAAGTAGGGAAACACACTTACAGACTCAAATTTTCGGGTAATCCGTCTTCAGGAGAAAAGAGAAGGGAGACCAAGCACGTTGTAGGCGCAACGGCAAGTAACAACCCGGCAACCGCCAGTGCTGTCAACCGTACCCGGTCTTAAAGTATAAAAATTAGGAGAAGAATAAACAGAAGCTCAGATAAGCAGTACTGGTTGGGTAAAACTATAAGTAGGTGAAAAATTATAAACAATTTAAGATAAAAACAAACTATAAGAAAAAAAATAATAAGAGAAAAGAAGAAAAAATAAATAAATAAATAAAAAATAAATACAATACAAAAAATTGCATTGGTTGTTTTAGTAAATAAAAGATAGAGACTGAATAAAAGGGTAAGTATGGGAAATAGTTAGGAATAAGAATTTAGAAAATAAAATAGGATAAAACAAATAGTAGTAAGTGAAGAAGACAAAATAGATATACACAAAATATACGAAAGAGGAAAAAAAGAAATAAGTACTAGAGAATAAAGAATACTGGAAAAAAAGTACAAAAAAAAAAAAAAATGTGTTATATATATATATTTGTAAAAATTTGGAAGCAGTCCTTCTTTTAAGCTATTTCGTTGAACAGCTGCCGTATTTCGCTGATGTCATTTTCTTCAAGTTTTTCAAGGTTTCTGAATACCTTCTTCTTTCCTTCATCCAAACGTTGGAGAATGTTAATTAAGTTATAACCGACATGTTTCGACTGGCTTCCAGTCATTTCAGGGGATTAATTAAACAAAGAGGAAAATTATTAGTCTTTGGAGTTGGTAATAAAACACATTATATAGTAGAAGTTTGAAGTAGTGCTCTTCGGCCTGATTCACAAGAGCAACTGACTGAGGTGGGGTGGATGGTGGGGTGGGGGTACTGACAGTTAACGGTTTTTTTCATCCAATCAGGCGCATATAGTTTAAGCACTCTCTCACTATACCCGTTTGAATATTTATTGTAGGTTTATTCTGTTCAATTATTATTGCTTTGCGATTTGCAGCCGATTGAAGTTTTTTTCTTTTCTAATTATTTTAGTTCCACTCACGAGTAGGTCTCTAGTTATTTTGGTATTATGCTTGTCCTCTGAATTTTCTTGGGACCGCCTTAGAAAGGTGCATGGTAAGTCTTCTCGACAGTGATGTGTTGTCATCCCAATGTATGAATCGTTGCAGGGCTCACGGTCCCGATTTGACAGGTGTATTCATACACGAGATTAGACTCCTTCAGTTGAGAATCTTTAACCTTATTGCTATTTCTCATCACTAGGCTGCTTATGGTGGGGCTCCGATAATAGGTTATTAAGGCGACCTTATCCTCGGGTGAGGTGCATTTTATATTCTTCTTAATTATATCCTTGAGTACGCGTTCGTCTATTTTGTGGTCTTCCGAATACTGATTTTCGTGTGAATACTAATCACCCTGAAGATGACTGGAAGCCAGTCGAAACATGTCGGTTATAACTTAATTAACATTCTCCAACGTTTGGATGAAGGAAAGAAGAAGGTATTCAGAAACCTTGAAAAACTAGTGAAGAAAATGACATCAGCGAAATACGGTCAGCTGTTCAACGAAATATATATATATATATATATATATATACATTATGATATATATATATATATCATTAAAATTAACCGCAGTCTCGGCATTCACGATCTTAATACTGAGAGATTCGATCCTACGAACTAACCTCCTGCTAACAGGGGTTCAACTGGAAAAATCTATTTTAATTCAACTTTCTTAATCTATTTATTCTCTATTAGTCCAGTTATACCGTTGACCTTTCAATTCTTTAATTCTAACCGCTTGTTTCTTGTTCATTATTGACCTTTGACCTTCTCTTTATATTAACCTGTACTAATCCTTTTATTCTATTTATATCAATGATAGTTATTATGTCCACAGAATATAATAAATTACCAATCGACATGCTAAATGAACACATATTTCTGCTGTCTTCAGCCATTGTCAAGATATGAATGAGTTTTGAAAACAGATAATTCGTTATATAAGAAAAGTGGAATCTATTGAACAGTCTTTCCAGGTTTTCTTTAAAACCTCTTTCTTTTGTATGTACAAATTATTAAATTATGTAGTTATGTATAACTATAGAAATATTGCGTAGAATATAAGTTAAGGAAATACTAATACTGTAAGCTGAATGGAGTGATTGAAGAATAGTTGATAGAACAGATGGTCAGCATAGACAAGTCATTGAGACAAAAGCATTCTAAAACTAAACTAACAAGGCCTGGGAACACTAATTAAAAGCCTTTTCTACGGCCTGTTAACTGTGTCTTCTCCTAGCGGCCAACTCTCAAACTAATGATAACAAATCTCTTTATTATTTCACAACTGTCCAATATTCAATTCTATATCTACATATAGGTACCTTAGGTAGAGTACGATAGGTATATATAGTACTATGGTACTATAGGTAATATATTCTATAGGTAATATAGGTATAAAAAGATTTCACATAAATACATGAAATAACAATCAATGATCAAACCACAATAAGAAAATTGGGAAAACAAGACTAAGATCTTTCAACCGTAACAAGCGGTCTTCGTCAGAGTCAAAAACCCAACTGGGTTTCTTATTGTGGTTTGATCAGTACTATAGGTATATATAGTACTATAGGTATAGTTATATATAGTGCAATAGGTACGAGTGCAATATAGTACTCGTACTATAGGTATATAAAGTATTATAGGTACTATTGGTATATATAGTACAATAGACAAAAAGATTTCACATAAACACGTGAAATAACAATCAATGATCAAACCACAATAAGAAATAGGAAAAAAAGACTAAGATCTTTCAACCGTAACAAAATCAGTTGGGTTTTTGACTCTGACGAAGATCGCTTGTTACGGTTGAAAGATCTTAGTCTTCTTTTCCCATTTCTTATTGTGGTTTGATCATTTATATATATATAATATATATAATATATAAATATAAATATATATATATATAAATTGACCGAACCCCGATTAGAGAACACACCTATTCTATCAACCGGTCGATATATTATTGAATCTGTTATATATATATATATATATATATATATACGAGTTTGAGATTAACAAAGAGCAACACACAAAGTAGGGAAACACGCTTACAGACTCAAATTTGCGGGTAATCCGTCTTCAGGAGAAAAGAGAATGGGAGACCAAGCACGTTGTAGACGCAACGGCAAGTAACCAATTAATTTAACGGCAAGTAATTTGAGTCTGTAAGTGTGTTCCCTACTTTGTGTGTTGCTCTTTGTTAATCTCGAACTCGTATTGTGTCCAGTTTGGATCGTATTTCGTTTTATCAGTGAATATATATATATATATATATATATATATTTCAATATAAACAAAGAAACATAGAGAAATCAGAAGAACACACTTACAGTCTCTAATTTTCGGTTTGAACCGTCTTCAGGAAAGATAAGAGAGGGAAACCAAGCACACTGAAAAAAAGTGTATATATATATATATGAAAACAAACCACAAGGAAAAAAAAAGAAAACAGATGGAAAAAAATGCTCTGAGGCCTTTCAATTTATGTCATCAGAGAGCAAACAAGGTAAGAACTAGAAAGTAACATAAAAGGTATGTACAAGAAGGTAACTAAACAGCTGGGAAAACAAAGTCGAAAAGGCATAATAAGAGAAAAACAAAAAATACCCAATACAATTAAACAATGCAAAATGAACAATAAGAAAATTAATTAAAATAAAAATATAAAATATAAATAGAATAAGAAACAAGTGTTATATAAATTCCTAACTATAAACAATATATAATAAATATAAACAAATAGATACAAATTAAATTAATGCAATATCAAAAAATAAACAATATTAAATTATTAACAAAACAAGAATACATGAGAAAGTAATAAGTCAAATAAAAATTATGTTCTATTATTAGAATCCACAATCTGGTCAGAGTTCATGTTCAACCTTGCAAGTACATTTTGAAGGTCACCCACAGACCAATTTGCCTAACTATACCTTCAATTAAAATTTCATCCAATCTAAAAAGCCCATGACTTATATTTATTAGTTTATCAAAATTATACTTAATTAGGGCACTTTCTACTAAGTTCCTTTCCACATCAGATGAGAGAAATATCAATTCTTTGGAATCTTCCCATTTTATTGAATGATTTTTGAATAATATGTTGGAACAAGGCACTTGATTCTTCTTGCCGCCTAATAGTGTATTTATGTTGCTTCACTCTAGTAAGCAAACTTTTTTCCCGTTTGTCCAACATATGAAAAATCACAATCTCTACAAGGAATCCTATAAACACAACCTTCCTTTTCTTTTCTTTCACAATTATTTACAAGTCTGTTTAATAATTTCCCACCACTACTGAAAACAACTGAAATATCCATTTTTTCAAAAATACCGGATGTCTCTTAGAGTTTGATTAAAGGGACAACCAAAGGTTTCTATTTGTAAAGGGTTCTTTCTCATTTCTTGTTCTTAAGGATTCTTTAGTTTCTTTCAAAACTTTGTTTATTAGGGATCTTGGGTATCTTAATGATGAGGCAATTTGATAGATGTTTTCAATTTCATCATTCAGGAATTCTTCACTACACAATTTTAAAAACGCTCTTAAAAACATATTTCTGAAAACACCTTTTTTGACATTTGATGGATGAGCGGAGAAAAAATGCACATAAGAAGGAACATGGGTAGGTTTTCTATAAATACTATATCTTAGATTATTCCCAAAACATGTAAATTTAAATCAAGAAAAGTAACTTATTATTGCTTTCAAGTTCTAAAGTGAATTCAATTGATGGAACGCACTTATAAGAGTATTCAAAAAATCTGCAACACATTCATTGTCCGGCCAACACACAAAACATCATCCACGTATCGAAACCATCTAGCATTGCTTGGCAAAATCCTAGGAAGAAATTTCATTTCAAAACATTCCATAAAAATATTGCTTAAAACTGGGAAAGACAATTTCCCATGGCTAAACCGAACTTTTGCCTATAAAATTTATCCCTAAATGAGAAACAACAATCACAAACACAAAGACGAATTAATTCAATAAGGACAGGCACCGAAATAGGCATGCTAAAGTTTCTTGTATCTAATTCTGTTTTTAAGTAATTCAGCGCATCTTCAACAGGAACATTTGTAAAGAAGATTTCACATCGAAGCTCATCAAAGTACAGTTGTGAAAAGAGAGTGAGTTCAATTTTGAGACAAGGTCCGAACTATTCTTTATATGGCTCTGGGAAATAGTACCAACCAAGGCGACAAAATGCGTACCCAACCATTTAGATAATTTGTAACCCACAGATCCAACCGAGCTAACAATAGGTCTAACCGGGTTACCATCTTTATGTGTTTTTTTTTTTTGGTAACCCGGTTAGACCTATTGTTAGCTCGGTTGGATCTGTGGGTTACAAATTATCTAAATGGTTGGTACGCATTTTGTCGCCTTTGGTTGGTACTATTTCCCAGAGCCATATAAAGAATAGTTCGGACCTTGTCTCAAAATTGAACTCACTCTCTTTTCACAACTGTACTTTGATGAGCTTCGATGTGAAATCTCTCTTTACAAATGTTCCTGTTGAAGATGCGCTGAATACTTAAAAACAGAATTAGATACAAGAAACTTTAGCATGCCTATTTCGGTGCCTGTCCTTATTGAATTAATTCGTCTTTGTGTTTGTGATTGTTGTTTCTCATTTAGGGATAAATTTTATAGGCAAAAGTTCGGTTTAGCCATGGGAAATTGTCTTTCCCCAGTTTTAAGCAATATTTTTATGGAATGTTTTGAAATGAAATTTCTTCCTAGGATTTTGCCAAGCAATGCTAGATGGTTTCGATACGTGGATGATGTTTTGTGTGTTTGGCCGGACAATGAATGTGTTGCAGATTTTTTGAATACTCTTAATAAGTGCGTTCCATCAATTGAATTCACTTTAGAACTTGAAAGCAATAATAAGTTACCTTTTCTTGATTTAAATTTACATCGTTTGGGCATAATCTAAGATATAGTATTTATAGAAAACCTACCCATGTTCCTTCTTATGTGCATTTTTTCTCCGCTCATCCATCAAATGTCAAAAAAGTGTTTTCAGAAATATGTTTTTAAGAGCGTTAAAATTGTGTAGTGAAGAATTCCTGAATGATGAAATTGAAAACATCTATCAAATTGCCTCATCATTAAGATACCCAAGATCCCTAATAAACAAAGTTTGAAAGAAACAAAGAATCCTTAAGAACAAGAAATGAGAAAGAACCCTTTACAAATAGAAACCTTCTGGTTGTTCCCTTTAATCAAACTCTAAGAGACATCCCGGTATTTTTGAAAAAAATGGATATTTCAGTGTTTTTCAGTAGTGGTGGGAAATTATTAACAGACTTGTAAATATTGTGAAAGAAAAGAAAAGGAAGGTTGTGTTTATAGGATTCCTTGTAGAGATTGTGATTTTTCATATGTTGGACAAACGGGAAAAAGTTTGCTTACTAGAGTGAAGCAACATAAATACACTATTAGGCGGCAAGAAGAATCAAGTGCCTTGTTCCAACATATTAATTCAAAAAATCATTCAATAAAATGGGGAAGATTCCAAAGAATTGATATTTCTCTCATCTGATGTGGAAAGGAACTTAGTAGAAAGTGCCCTAATTAAGTATAATTTTGATAAACTAATAAATATAAGTCATGGGCTTTTTAGATTGGATGAAATTTTAATTAAGGTATAGTTAGGCAAATTGTTCCTGTGGGTGACCTTCAAAATGTACTTGCAACGTTGAAACATGAACTCTGACCAGATTGTGGATTCTAATAATAGAACATAATTTTATTTGACTTATTACTTTCTCATGTATTCTTGTTTGTTAATAATTTAATATTGTTTATTTTTTGATATTGCATTAATTTAATTTGTATCTATTTGTTTATATTTATTATATATTGTTTATAGTTAGGAATTATATATAACACTTGTTTCTTATCTATTTATATTTTATATATTTTTATTTTAATTAATTTTCTTATTGTTCATTTTGCATTGTTTAATTGTATTGGTATTTTTTGTTTTCTCTTATTATGCCTTTTCGACTCTTGTTTTCCCAGCTGTTTAGTTACCTTCCTTGTACATACCTTTTATGTTACTTTCTAGTTCTTACCTTGTTTGCTCTCTGATGACATAAATTGAAAGGCCTCAGAGCATTTTTTTCCATCTGTTTTCTTTTTTTTTCCTGTGGTTTGTTTTCATTGATTGCATCACGTGTTTATTGTGATTTATCTGCATATATATATATATATATATATATATATAATATATATCATGATCAAACCACAATAAGAAATGGGAAAACAAGACTAAGATCTTTCAACCGTAACAAGCGGTCTTCGTCAGAGTCAAAAACCCAACTGAAAAAAACTCAGTTGGGTTTTTGACTCTGACGAAGACCGCTTGTTACGGTTGAAAGATCTTAGTCTTGTTTTCCCATTTCTTATTGTGGTTTGATCATTGATTGTTGTTTCACGTGTTTATGTGAAATCTTTTTATATATATATATATATATAAAAGATGGGAGCATTCCTTCTTCGATGCATGCTTTTAAAAACTGAATGTCTGTTTCCACTTTGTTCAATTTCGTGTTATATTTTTCCAAATTATGAAATTTTGTCTTTAATTCCGACTTCAACATAAAAAATTAAATCATCATAATTTTTTAATGTATTATTGGACATGTCCAATAATACATTTTACAATAATATATTTTAATTTTTATGTTGAACTCGGAATTAAAGACAAAATTTCGTAATTTGGAAAAAAATATGATGAAATTGAACAAAGTGGAAACAGACATCCAGGTTTTAAAAGCATGCATATATACTATATATATATATATATAGTACCGCCCTGTCTTCCTGCGGGACTCTTCGCTCTTCGCTCTTCACACCTCCTGATGACGACGATGGTCGAAATATCGATGTGAGTTATGTCTGTGTCTTCCTGTGTGTTTCCTTTGTTTTGAATTTATTATATATATATATAATATATATATATATATATATATATGAAATCTATGGTACAAATTTGATAATGCAGCTACAGTTGCGACAGACTTGCTGGAGTCTAATGAAACAGCAATATTAAGTAGTTCTAAATCTAATTAATAAAGTCTACTTAGACATTTATGATGTAATCAAGTATAAAGTTCTTTGAACTTTGGCCTCTAGCTTAATAATATATAGTTCCTTAAACTTATAGCTTTGCGAAGTTATGGGTAAAACTTTTGTTTAACATTCAAGATATGGTTAATGTAAAGAGGAAATATATAGTTCAGAGCAGATGGTATAACTGATGACCTTATATATATATATATATATATATATATATATATATATATATATACAGATTCAATAATATATCGAGCGTTTGATCGAATAGGTGTGTTCTCTAATCGGGGTTCGGTCAATTTTCCAGGATAAAAAATCAAACTCTCGTTGCGAACGTTTCGGTTTTATTTAAAACCTTTGGAAAAGGTTTGCAACGAGAGTTTGATTTTTTATCCTGGAAAATTGACCGAACCCTGATTAGAGAACACACCTATATATACATATATATATATATATATATAACAATTAATTTAATTGTTATTTGTCCTGCCGGACCGTTTCTCGTTTATCATGGTATATATATATATCAGTTTAAAAATGAAGAAAAGCAACACACAGAGAAAGAGACCAAGCACGCCCATTCTCTTTTCTCCTGAAGACGGATCATCCGAAAATTTGAGTTTGTAAGTGTGTCCTCTTTCTCTGTGTGTTGCTTTTCTTCTTTTTTGAACTGATTTGAGTTCAGTTTGGAATGTTTTTTCGAATTTTGAGTGGATATATATATATATATAGTTCAATATAGACAAAGAAACATAGAGAAATGAAAAGAAAAACAGTTACAGTCTCTAATTTTCGGTTTGAACCGTCTTCAGGAGAGATAAGAGAGGGAAACCAAGCGCACTGGTTCAGAGACGGTTGGAGACTCCAATTTGGAGATAAGGTGACAAAAGTGTCGGGTATGCTTAAAAACCGTTAATTGAAATACAGGAGGCCAGAAACAGTAATTATGAGGAAAGAAAACCTTTTTTTTAATTTATTCTTTGTGATTCTAGGAACATGTTTAAGAAATTTTGGGCTCCCCAGAATCTGCTCAATAAGACATTTTAACTGATTAGGTTAGGTTAGGTTACGGTGGCCGTCCCGAGAGAGAACACACATAGGCCGCAAGCCGGCCCCTTGTGACACCACAAAAAGAGAATTGGGGCTATTCTCCCCCGTCACTGGTCCACTCGAACCATCCCGAGAACACAATAAATCTAAACAGATCCCTGATACCAGTGGATGCTAAGTTCTCAAGATTTTTAACTGATTAGATATAATTTGTATTGTAGTGTCTTCCTAATGATGAACACAAAGTGTTCGAAACGCGTTGTTGTTGTTGAATAAAACATCATTTGTGTTGAGACTTTTGTTTGTTTATCCATTTTACCTCAGAAACAGTAAATACCACACAATTACGGATTGCATTGGTGTCTTCCTGATGATGAACACAAAGTGTTCGAAACACGTTGTTGTTGTTGAATAAAACTTCATTTGTGTGGAGCCTTTTGTTTGTTTTATTTTACCTCAGAATGAGTAAATACGACACAATTACGGATTGCATTGGTGTCTTCCTGATGATGAACACAAAGTGTTCGAAACGCGTTGTTATTGTTGAATAAAACTTCATTTGTGTGGAGACTTTTGTTTGTTTATCCATTTTACCTCAGAGTAAGTAAATACCACACAATTACGGATTGCATTAGTGTCTTCCTGATGATGAACACAAAGTGTTTGAAACGCGTTGTTGTTGTTGAATAAAACTTCATTTCTGTGGGGACTTTTGTTTGTTTATCCATTTTACCTCAGAATAAGTAAATACCACACAATTACGGATTGCACAACTAATGGTTTAAACATGTTATATAATTTGTATACAAATATGATATATAAAAAAATATATAAATGCATTTTAAGCTAACAAAGTATATAATCATGAAAAAAAAAATTAAAAAAAGTCGGGTAACACGAAATGATTTTCTAAAATAAAACACTCTATCTAACTTCAAGCCAATTAACCTTCAATTTGTATCTTCTTAATTAATAAAAAAAAACAGCAAAAAATAAATAACGAAAAAAAAACACCTACAAAGGTTGGTAATTTGTCAAAAAAACTTTTTTTTTTTCAACATTGATGGGATTTTGAATGAATTTAATTTTATTTTAAATAAAAAAACTCTCGTTGTTTTTTGAGAAAATTAAGGATAGACAAAGTAATAACTATTTGATGGCTGGTATCTTAATTATGTTGAAGTCAGAACAGCGTAATATGCTATTAAATCATTTTCTCTTTTTTTTTTTCTTTAATAAAGTAAAGCATCACTGTCCCTATATCTTCTCTCCTGATGGCGGTTAAACCGAAAATTAGATACTGTAAATATGTTTTTGTATTTACTATTTATCTATAGTTTACTCTGAAACTTATATATAATTAAAGTTACAGCTAGAGAACACAAGAAAAAGGACGAACACTCACGAATCTCGATTATTTCGGCGTCTTGCCGTCTTCAGGAGAGTACAAAGAAAGAAAATAAAATAAAAGGAGAAAGAATGAAGGAACGGAGACGTAAATGCGTCCACTGGCCGATGTAAACTCATATATGTATATATATATATAAAGATTTCACATAAACACGTGAAATCTTTTTATCAGTCTTGTTTTTCCCATTTCTTATTGTGGTTTGATCATTGATATATATATATATATATATATATATATATGATGTAATTTTTTTTTGAGGTTTGAGGTCCAATGATTTAAACTAGTCCTTTTGCCCTCGTTTCGACATATATTTACGTCATCTTCAGGGCTTGGAAATCTGTTTATGTTGCAGCATTCTTATTTAATACTGTTTCATGATGGTTTACTATTTCTTTTCTGGAAAATCTATCTACCAGAAAACAAATAGTAACCATCATGAAACAGTATTAAATAAGAATGCTGCAACATAAACAGATTTCCAAGCCCTGAAGATGACATAAATATATGTCGAAACGAGGGCAAAAGGACTAGTTTAAATCATTGGACCTCAAACCTCAAAAAAAAAATTACATCATATAAATATTGGGTCAAGAAAACAAATCATGATATATATATATACTCGTATATATGATCAAACCACAATAAGAAAATGGGAAAACAAGACTAAGATCTTTCAACTGTTACAAGCGGTCTTCGTCAGAGTCAAAAACCCAACTCTGACGAAGACTCGCGATATGAGTCGCCACTCTGCCTTACTGCGGGACTCTTCGCCTCCTGATGACGACGATGGTCGAAATATAGAAGTGAGTTATTCCTGTATCTATCTCCGTGCTATCTTTTTTAATTAGTTTTTATTAATAAGTCTGTTGGACCGTTTCATTTATTATATATATATATATATATAATATATATATATATATATAGTTCACACAGGAAAGAGAAAACAGATAAAAACACACACAAATGAAAAGAATATATATTTATGATACAATTTTTTTGAGGATTGACGTCTAATGATTTGAAACTAGCCTTTTTGCCGAAGTTTCAATCGTCAAAAAAATTATATCATATAAATATTTGGTCAAGAAAACAAATATTGATATATATATATATATATATATATATTAAACGGTCCAACAGGACTACTAGTTCACAAAGAAAAGAGAAAAACCGATAAAAACACACACGAACAAGAGTCACAACGATATTTCGACATTCATGGTCATCGGGCAGAAGTAGCCCCTTTGAGTACCTAAAGCTTGAATTAGCTTCAGCTACTCAAAGGGGCTACCTCTGCCCGATGACGATGACTGTCGAAATATTGTTGTGAGTCTATTTGTGTGTGTGTTTTTATGTGTTTTTCTCTTTCCTGTGTGAACTATATATATATATCAGATTCAATATTATATTGACCATTTGATAGAATAGGTGTATTTTCTAATCGGGGTTCGGTCAATTTTCTAGGATAAAAAATCAAACTCTCGGTGCCAACATTTCGGTTTTATTTAAAAACCTTTTTCATAGGCAGAAATAAGAATTTTTGTAACTAAGAAAATGAAATTTACATTATTTAAAGGAACAACAATGTAAATTTCATTTTCTTACTTAAAAAAATTCTTACTTCAGCCTATGAAAAAGGTTTTAAATAAAACCGAAACGTTGGCAACGAGAGTTTTGAGAGTTTGATTAGAGAGCACACCTATATATATATATATATATATATAACAAATTCAATAATATATCAACCGTTGGATAGAATAGGTGTATAATGTAATCGGGATTCGGTCAATTTTCCAGGATCAAAATCAAACTCTCAATGCCGACGTTTCGGTTTTATTTAAAACCTTTTTCATAGGCCTACAAACAAAGGATGACAAGAAATCATATATAAACATCAACATATAACTAACATCAAAATGGAATATTACAGTTGTGAAAAAACAAAAATATATATACAAGTAGAAGTAATAGAAAAGCAATAAACATTTTTATGAACTTACAGAAATCAGAATTTTTGAATTAGAAAAATGATGAAATTTACATTATATAAAATGAAGTAACAATAGATAGTTAGTGAACTAACATCTTAACTGGTCAAAAACTTGGACCAGACTAACTGATTACAATTACATGTAAACCGAAACACTGTTCACTCAAAGAACACAAAAAGGAACTAAGGAAATTAAATTTCACTAAAATCAACTTTAAAATTTAAATTCGGTTTAAAAAACCGAAGGTCACATGTTCGATTTTGAAGAAGCAATTATAGTAGATAAAGAACAAGATGAGCAAAGAAGAAAGACCCTCGAAATGCTATATATTAAAAAAGATCTAAGTTCAGTTAATCATAGAAGTGACATTACCAATTTGAACACTATTTATTCAGGAGTGTTAAGTTGATTTTAGTGAAATTTAATTTCCTTAGTTCCTTTTTGTGTTCTTTGAGTGAACAGTGTTTCGGCTTACATGTAATTGTAATCAGTTAGTCTGGTCCAAGTTTTAGACCAGTTTAAGATGTTAGTTCACTAACTATCTATTGTTACTTCATTTTATATAATGTAAATTTCATCATTTTTCTAATTCAAAAATTCTGATTTCTGTAAGTTCATAAAAATGTTTATTGCTTTTCTATTACTTCTACTTGTATATATATTTTTGTTTTTTTCACAACTGTAATATTCCATTTTGATGTTAGTTATGTGTTGATGTTTATATATGATTTCTTGTCATCCTTTGTTTGTAGGCCTATGAAAAAGGTTTTAAATAAAACCGAAACGTCGGCATTGAGAGTTTGATTTTGATCCTGGAAAATTGACCGAATCCCGATTACATTATACACCTATATATATACCTAAACCAGAGTATAATTTTATTTCATAATGAAAAATGAAATGATTAATGTTACATGGCCAACTGCTATTTTGATTATTACTCCTGATAGCTTAACTAAGTGATTAGTTTTGTAAAAAAAAATCAAATCTCTCAGTCAAAAGATCATGATTGTCTTGACTGTTGTTGAAATCTTATTCAACATGTCTTAAGAAAGATATACTTATCTACGCAAATATACTCTAAAATTTACCTCTAAGTATCTAGACGTAGACTTTTGGCTTAGTCATTAGCATAGGGAGAATGTGAAGACCTCCAAGCACGCTAATCTTCTAAGACCTATGATAAACGAAATCTCAACCCCTTTCTACTTATCTGCTTGTCAAACGGGTTAACACTACATTGATGCCATTCATATATATATATATATATATATATATATATATATCCACTTAAAATTCGAAAAAACGATCTAAACTGGACGCAAATCAGTTCACAAACGAAGAAAAGCAACACACAGAGAAAGAGACACACTTATAAACTCAAATTTTCGGATGATCCGTCTTCAGGAGAAAAGAGAGAATGGGCGACCAAGCACACCGGAAACACAACGGCAGGAAACCGTCCCGGCAACCCGGCAACCCGTTGTGTTTCCAGCGTGCTTGGTCGCCCATTCTCTCTTTTCTCCTGAAGACGGATCATCCGAAAATTTGAGTTTATAAGTGTGTCTCTTTCTCTGTGTGTTGCTTTTCTTCGTTTGTGAACTGATATATATATATATATATATACATTATAAAAAGATTTCACATAAACACGTGAAATAACAATCAATGATCAAACCACAATAAGAAAAAGGGAAAACAAGACTAAAATCTTTCAACCGTAACAAGCGGTCTTCGTCAAAGTCAAAAACCCAACTGGGTATTATATATATATATATATATATATATATATATATAATACACACAAGGGATTCACAAAGATTTTGGTCATAAACAAAAGTTGTTTGGCATTTTCAAGGCTAAAAAACAATTTTTTTTTCACGATACAAGTAAAGCAAGATAAATACATCCACGGATACCAACTAACAGAAAACAAAACAAACAAAAAAAGATTTGGCGAAACGTCGGTTTATAATCAGGAGTTGTATGTTTATGACCAAAATCGTCAAGAACCACTTGTGTGAATTTGAAATGTCAGTGGTCAGAAGCTATATCAATATATATATATATATATATATATATATATATATAGATATATATATATATATACACAATTAAAAGAAACGGTCCAGCGGACTTTATTACAATAAAATAAAAAACGAAGGAAACACACAGAAAGACACAGACATAACTCACATCGATATTTCGACAATCGTCGTCATCAGGAGGTGCGAAGAGCGAAGAGTCCCGCAGGAAGACAGGGCGGTACTTTGAGTACCGCCCTGTCTTCCTGCGGACTCTTCGCTCTTCGCTCTTCGCACCTCCTGATGACGACGATTGTCGAAATATCGATGTGAGTTATGTCTCTGTCTTTCTGTGTGTTTCCTTCGTTTTTTATTTTATTGTTATATATATATATATATATATAAGTATAATATGTAAATGGTTGTAAATGTATAATGATATGGTTTTTAGAGGGAATATATATTCATACCACAACTGCTTTGCATACATATTTTCCCCATGTTCATTACCATAATGAATATTCATTACTAAATGCAAGGGATATCGTGGGCGTTTTTCAATTGAAGGTGGGGAGGGGGGGGGGTATTTTGTAAAGGGGGTGTCTAGTTCTTTTTTTTTCTTGTTTTCATTTCTGAATTTTGAGCGAAGGTAGAGTTTATTTTTTTTTTTTTTTTGTTCGAAGGAATCATAGCTGTGTTTATTGTTATTAAAATACAACACATGGCTTTTTGCCAGAGAGAGAGAGAGAGAGAGATAGAGCGAGTGAGTGAGTGAGTGATACCAGGTATGACCCTTGGCATCGCATTGCAGTGTTTACTACCTGACTGCAATCTAACGGACATTTCAGCAACTAGTCATCAAAGTCTGTGGCCAGTGTTGCCTACGCCCTAGTCATGGATTAGAAATTCACCAGTAACAATGACTCGACTTAATTACAACTCGACG
>JAPFBL010001001.1:0-12500 GCA_026182355.1 Hermatobates lingyangjiaoensis | reverse complement strand
CTCTTTCTCTCTATCACTCTCTTTGTCCACTCTTTCTCACTGCCCCTATCTTTCCTTCTCTCTCTCTCTCTCTCCCTGTATCTATCTATATTTTCCTCTACCTTCCTCCCTTTTCTCTCTCTCACTTCCTTTCTTCTCAAATTGCTCATCCTCTTCTCTTTTCTCTCTATCACTCTCTCTGTCCACTCTTTCTCATTGTCACTCTCTTTTCCTTCCCTCTCTCTCTCACTTTCTCTCTCTCTCTCTCACTTTCTCTCTATCACTCTCTTTGTCCACTCTTTCTCACTGCCCTATTTTCCTTCTTCTCTCTCTCTCTCTCTCTCTCTCTCTCTCTCTCTCTCTCTCTCTCCCTGTATCTATCTATATTTTCCTCTACCTTCCTCTCTTTCTCTCTCTAACTTCCTCTCTCTCACTTGCTCACTCTCTCTCTCTTTCTCTCTGTCCACTCTTTCTCATTGTCCCTCTCTTTTCCTTCTCTCTCACTCTCTCTCTCTTTCTCTCTATCACTCTCTCTGTCCACACTTTCTCACTGTCCCTCTCTTTTCCTTCTCTCTCTCTCTCTCTCTTTTCCTTCTCTCTCTCTCTCTCTCTCTCCCTGTATCTATCTATATTTTCCTCTACCTTCCTCTCTCTCTCTCACTCTTTATGCATACCTGCTTGTATCTTTCTCTCCTTCTATCTCACCCACAGGCATACACCAGTAATGTTTTAAAGTCTATGTTCCTTTACTAAGTACAACTATAAAGTTCTTGCTTACTAAGTTTAGACAAGACTTACCCTGGAGGCCAAGCAGCATCAGGTGTTGGCAGGATAAGCCGAGGCAAAGCCGGTCTCTTTTTCTTCTCCCATCCAGGACTGACGATGGCCAATCGTCGATCCAAAGAAGGCGGTCCCAAAGCTAAATGACATGGCACTCGTCTTTTGTCTTCTTCACCAGAAACAGATCTCCTTAGTCTTGATTCAATACTTTCAGCTGATGTTATTCTTCTAACTTCAGAGCTGGTGATGAAACTACGATGCTGAAGACTTTCCATACTCTTACTTGAATGTGAACAATCAACAGCTATTAACTTATTATCATCATCAGAACCTGTTTTAATCAAAACAGGACTTCTTTCAAGTATACGACTTTTCAATCTGCCTTCTTCAGAAACTTGTTTCAATAATGTATTCGATCTTTCAACTTGACGTAAACTATCTTCATCAAAACTAGTTGATGTTAACTCTTGTCGGACATTTAACGAAGAAAACGTCTTAAAAGATCTTGTAACATTTCTTGAAGAAGTCATCCGAGTTATTATATTGTCTTCCTCTTCTTCATCCATCTTCAGAAAAGCTAAAAAACAATAGTCTCACAATGGAAGGCCTTTTGAAAAGTCCTGGGCAAACCTTACAAACTTATTTATCACCTCTACTCAATCAAAAACTGAATATATATAAGAAAAGTTATTTTTAAATTTTATGTGTTTTTTTTATCTACTTAATCGTAAGAAACACATTTTTTTTACTTCAACAAACATAATAGCAATCTTTAAAAAAAATAAACCTGTTGGATTCACACCTTTTGATACTACTAAATACGAATGAATAATCATTTATATATTGTGTCTTCGGAAAGAAGAAGAAATATTGCAGAAAGTGCGCTCATAAAGAACTTTTATGAGAAATTAATAAACAATAGCCTAGGACCCAATAAATTAGATGAAGTTTTGATAAGCGGAATAATTAAACAGGATAAAGACTTCTTCATCATTAAACACATTCAGGGTTACCAACAATTCTAGAAACTTCAATCAACCAGGTTAACAAGTATTTATTATTTTTTAGTTCACTTGCTCTCT
Source organism: Hermatobates lingyangjiaoensis (assembly GCA_026182355.1). Lineage (NCBI taxonomy): Eukaryota > Metazoa > Arthropoda > Insecta > Hemiptera > Hermatobatidae > Hermatobates > Hermatobates lingyangjiaoensis. The sequence goes on along the minus strand of JAPFBL010001001.1, from coordinate 10,659 downwards.
GACGATGTGTTGACCAAAGGCCTTAGAGCATTGTTTCCAAATTTGTTTCATTGTGGTAAATTAATCCATATATTACATCAGGTGTTATTTTTATTATTATTATTATATATATAATATATATATATATAAGAAAGTAAGGAAAAAGCTAGGAGGCTAGAATCTGTTAATAAAAAGGTCGTAAATGCAGAAACTGCGATCATTTTCAATAATATATGCTTCAAAGGAGATCTCATGATAATAAAAAGATTTCAAAACAAACACGGGAAATAACAATCAATGATCAGACCACAAAATGGTATGGTGAAAAAAGAATAAGATCTTTCTATCGTATCAAGCGGTCTTCGTCAGAGTCTGTTATCAGAGTCAAAAACCCAACTGACCCATCTGACGAAGATCGCTTGTAACGGTTGAAAGATCTTAGTCTTGTTTTCTCATTTCTTATTGTGGTTTGATCATTGATTGTTATTTCACGTGTTTATGTGAAAAATTTTATATATATTATATATATATATATATATATATATATATATATTGTAAACAGGAAAACGATCCAAAAAGGACAAGAAACGTTTCACGGTAAATCACAAACACAGAACAAAGGAACAAACACACTTACTGTCTCTAATTTTCTGTTGAACCGTCATCAGGAGAGTTGAGATAGGGACACCAAGCGCACTTGTGAAGCGACGGTTGGAGACCTCCAACCGTCTCCAACCATCGCTTCGTAAGTGCGATTGGTGTTCCTATCTCAACTCTACTGATGACGGTTCAACAGAAAATTAGAGACAGTAAGTGTGTTTGTTCCTTTGTTCTGTGTTTGTGATTTGCCGTGAAACGTATATATATATATATATATATATATATATTAGGTGTGTTCTCTAATCGGGGTTCGGTCAATTTTCCAGGATAAAAAATCAAACTCTCGTTGCCAACGTTTCGGTTTTATTTAAAACCTTTTTCATAGGCAGAAGTAAGAATTTTTTAACTAAGAAAATGAAATTTACATTATTTAAAGGAACAACAATGTTAGCCGGACAAAACCTTCGACTAGACCTTCGACTTCGACAGTCTAGTCGAAGGTTTTGTCCGGCTAACATTGTTGTTCCTTTAAATAATGTAAATTTCATTTTCTTAGTTAAAAAATTCTTACTTCTGCCTATGAAAAAGGTTTTAAATAAAACCGAAACGTTGGCAACGAGAGTTTGATTTTTTATCCTGGAAAATTGACCGAACCCCGATTAGAGAACACACCTATTCTATCAAACGGTCGATATATTATTGAATCTTTTATATATATATATTGATAGAAGTATCGACCGTGGAATAGAAAGAAAACTAAGGTTTATCGGGACTCGGTAAGTTAACTGACCGATTCCTGATAAACTTTAGTTTTGTATATATATATATATCGATAAAAGTATCGATCGTGGAATAGAAACAAAACTAAAGTTTATTGGGACTCAGTCAGTTCTTCAGGTTCAAATTAAACCCCCTGAGGAACTCCAAATTTTGCCTGACTCAAGTAAATTTCGAGTAGGGATCTTTAACAAGTACCAGACATCGTACAGGTTCGGGACACACGGCATAACATCCTTTTTGAGGGACGACGTACTCAAATTTATTCTCCTGAAGCGTGAATAAATCGAGGGCCATGTGGGGATCGAACCCTGGACCTAACAGCCCAAAGGCGAATTTGTTATCCATTGAGCTATCCTGGTCCCTTGTATAGTGAAAGTTACGATCTAAGATATGTCATTATTATTAATTGTTAATTAATTATTTTTAATCTAATTATCATTGATTACACATACGTTCAAGAATGTGCTAGAAATAGTTCATGATCCAAGTGTTGTTACATACTATAGTTGATGAGTCATAGAACAAATGAAAACTCGTTGAATTTGAATACCAATGCGGTTGTGTTTTCAAGTGCGGCCTTGTAAAAAGCCTTTCCGTTTTTAATAAGCTGCTGATTAATTCTTCGCACTGCCTACAGAGTAGCTTGTTTATCCGTTTCATCACCGCTTATCTTTGTTATCTTGCATAATCCACTTCTAGCTGTCAAATGTTATTTCTTTTTTTGATTTCATTCTTAAATAGGTAAAAAAAAAAAAAGTTATATATACAGGTTTAATAATATAAACAACGCGTTTCGAACACATCCTTCTTCAGGCATTAACTAAAACATACAATGGAGTTAGAGAGTTATCCATAATATAAAATACGGAAACAGAGATGAACAACCCAAGGGTGAGTGTTGTGGTACAACTGACTGGGAATAGGATGGAAGTGGGTGAGGGTATGGAGTGTGCATCTGTTTCATATTGGAAAGCATTGTTCATTGTTCATTGATTATTGTTATTTTTTCTCTAAAACTTAGACAGGGACTTTACATTCACTCTAAGACAAAGCATAGAAAATATATCGAAAATCTAAAACAAAACTATAACAAAATTCGAACGAAAATTATAACAATAAAAAGAAAAAAGAACAGCAGTCCCGGTAAAAAAGAATGAATGAATGAATGAAATAATGAATAAATGAAAGAATGAATAAATGAATGAATGAATGAATGAAAATTCTTTATTGGGGATTATTCCCAAATTACAGATTTCAGGGCTAGCCGTAAGGAGGACACTAAGTGTCACCCACCGGGCTTTTTCCCCTATTGTAAGGAAAAAAAGAACATTTATCACACACACACACACACACACACATACACATATATATATATATACTTTTATTATTGAAAATACGATCCGAAAAAGGACCAATATAGTTCAATGTAGAAAAAGAAACAGAGAAATCAAAAAGCAGACACTTACAGTCTCTAATTTTCGGTTTGAACCGTCTTCAGGAGAGAAAAGAGAGGGATAAGAGAGGGATAAGAGAGGGTTGGGTCTCCAACCGTCTCTGTACCAGTGCGCTTGGTTTCCCTCTCTTAACTCTCCTGCAGATAATTCAAACCAAAAATTAGAGACTGTAAGTGTGTGCTTTTCATTTCTCTATGTTTCTTTTTCTACATTGAACTATATATATATCTCAATAATCAAACCACAATTAGAAAATGCGAAAACAGGACTCAGATCTTTCAACCGTAACAAGCGGTTGAATCTTGAAACTGGATACTTTCGTCACGAGGGCAATAGCCTCTTCAAAGAGGGTTGACAGCTAGCGGATAGTTTTTTACTCTTTCTTACTGTACTCCTTTGTTTCCCCAAACATCCCTTTCTGGACATTAGTCCTTTCCTGTGCTTTCACCCTTTTAAAATACCACCCTTCCCTCCCACTCTTCTCAACCCCTCACCAAATGTTTTCTGCATCTAGTGTTTCAGTTGAGTTTTTGACTCTCATGAAGACCGCTTGTTACGGTTACGTAACTTGTACGGACTTGTACATAACTTGTTACAGAAGATCTTAGTCTTGTTTTCCCTTTTCATGTTCAGGTTTGATCATTGATTGTTATTTCACGTGTTATGTGAAATCTTTATATATATATATATATATATATATAAGTGTTGTTAAAAGCACAGCGGATTCAGCATTAATAATCTTTTTAGAAAGATGTTCTATTTGCCTTATTATTTTCTTGAAAATAATAATAAATAATGATATTATTTTCAAGAAAATAATAAGGCAAATAGAACATCTTTCTAAAAAGATTATTAATGCTGAAGCCGCTGTGCTTTTTAACAACACTTGTTTAAAAGAAGACTTGCTGCCAGTAAACATGAATATATATATATATATATAAACTCAATAGAAAAAGAGAAAAACATGCATAAAAACATACACCACTCACTACTATATTTCGACTAACGTCGTCATCAGGAGGAGTATATATATATATATTAGTGTATTTGGGGAGCAGGCCTTCATCTATACAAGTTTTATTAAAACTTATGCCTATTTCTAATTTCACACCTTTTCGAAGTTAATTTTACCCATCTTCTGACCTCTGGCTTCCAAGAGTTCGGGACTAGTTTTATTAATTCTCCAAAAATTTTTATTTTTATAAACCAACATGTTTCGGTCCACATCGACCTATTTTTAAAAAGGTTATTTTTATTTACACCTACTTTCGCAAAATTATACATACTATGTAACGATAACAACATAACAATGATACTAATATACTAGAATACATTACTAAATAATTGTAAAAAATTACTAAACTAAACAATGATAACAAAATAGACGCACAAGGTTAACAATCATAATAAGTGGAAGGTTGTAGAAAGGTATCAGCATTAGCTGATATATATATATATATATCTTACAATTATTTAGTAATGCATTCTAGTATATTAGTATCTTAGAATATTAGTATTTATATATAATTATATATATATATATATATTATAATATATATATATATATATATTATATATATAGTTCACACAGGAAAGAGAAAAAACAAATAAAGACACCACAAAAGACTCACAACGATATTTCGACAGTCGTCGTCATCGGGCAGAAGTAGTCCCTATGAGTAGCAGAAGCTAACTCATATATATATATATATATATATAAAAAGATTTCACATAAACACGTGAAACAACAATCAATGATCAAACCACAATAAGAAATGGGAAAACAAGACTAAGATCATTCAACCGTAACAAGCGGTCTTCGTCAGAAGTTGGGTTTTTGACTCTGACGAAGACCGCTTGTTACGGTTGAAAGATCTTAGTCTTGTTTTCCCATATATATATATATATATATATATATATATATATATTAATTAGAATGATGACTATGATCCGATGTAATATTTGATATATTTGAGTAAGCTGTTATCAAATGCAATAAAACAGTTATTTGATTATTAGTTTGAATTCTATCTATGTTACTACACATCGATATATATATTAGTTTAGCAAGGCAATTACACGAAGAAGGCAAAAAAATAAAAAGAAAAAAAACCTTGTCATCTGTTATGTTGAAGTAGGTTGTATTGGAAATTGGAGAGTTTTAGGGGGGACGTTTTTTTTTGAGGGGTGGGGGGGGGGTGAAAAAAGTTGATTGCGTTGACTTAGGCAGTGGGTTGGTGTAGGTTTGTGAGAGTATGAGAGAGAGGGGTGGATGGGAGGGGTGAGTGGACGGGTGGAGGGGTGCATGGGGGTGAAATAAGAAGCAATATCGAGATTGTATTGACTTGGCAGATATTCGCTTGACCTATCTTATTGGGTACGAAGTTTTTTTTTCTGGTCCCTTTAAACTAGGAAGGGATGATTTAGGGAAATCGTCATTTTGTTTTACATCTAGCGATATGGGAATTAAATTGAAATATTTATTAGTATTCTGAAATATATATATATATATATATATATATATATATATAACAAACACTTTTTCTTCTTCTCGGAGTTTGGTCAGGGTAAATATATGGAATCACCTTTTTGCCAACGTTTCGTCTTTATTTTAAGACATCCTCAGGGCTATAAATCAAGGCTGGTTTCTGTTACATTACAACAACCGTTAACTGTGTTGTATATATATATATATATATATATATGTATGTAGAGAATCTATTTATACTCTATTAGTCCAGTTATACCGTTGACCTTTCAACTCATTTATTCTAACCGCTTGTTTCTTGTTCATTATTGACCTTTGACCTTCTCTTTATATGAACCTGTACTTATCCTTTTAATCTATTTATAGCAATGACTAAACATGAGTCATCGATTTTAATTTAACATGTCACTTGGCCCAACTCCTTTTCCAGTTGAACCCTGTTAGCAGGAGGTTAGTTCGTATGATCAAATCTCTCAGTCTTAAGATCGTGAATGCCGAGACTGCGGTTAATTTTAATGATACCTGTTTAAAAGAGGATCTGCTGATTTATATATATTTATATATATATAAATATATATATATATATAATATATATATATATATATATATATATATATATATATATAATCAAACCACAATAAGAAAATTGGAAAACGAAAACAAGACTAAGATCTTTCAACCGTAACAAGCGGTCTTCGTCAGAGTCAAAAACTCAACTGAGTTGACTCTGGCGAAGACCGCTTGTTACAGTTGAAAGATCTTAGTCTTGTTTTCCCATGTTCGTATTGTGGTTTGATCATTGATATATATATAATATATATATATATATAATATATATATATATATATATATATATATATATTATTAAAGTAGACGGCAGCTTCCGCATTTACGACCCTATTACTCGTGTTTTCTAGTTTTCTAACTAGTTTTTTCTGGTAGGGAGTGATTTCGTGAAGGAGTTGTCCCAGGGGAATCAAAGAAATAATTTTGTAGCTTACTCAATAATATATTTTTGAAAAAAAATATATAATATATAAAAAATAATATATAAAAAAAAATATATATTATTGAGTAAGCTACAAAATTATTTCTTTGATGTCTCTGGGACAACTCCTTCAAGAAATCACTCCCTACCAGAAAAAACTAGTTAGAAAGCTAGAAAACACGAGCAAAAAAGTCGTAAATGCGGAAGCTGCCGTCTACTTTAATATATTTAATATATATATATTAGTGTATATTGGCAGCAGATTCTCTTGTAAACATATTTTATTAAAGTAGACGGCAGCTTCCGCATTTACGACTTTTTTGCTCGTAATATATATTATATATATGTATTATAATACATATACATAATAATATAATACATAATATTATGTATAATATAATACATAATATATATGTATTATAATATATATATATATATATATATATATATATATATATATATATATATGAGAGAGAAGAGAGAGGGAGAGCGATGTATATATATAATATATATATATATATATATATATATATAATAAGCGAACCACATAGTCACATTCATGATATTCAGTCTGAGAGATTCGATATTACAAACTAAGTTCTTGCTAACAGGGTTTAACTGGAATAGGAGCTGGCCAAGTGACATTTTGGATAAAATCAAATAAAAATAATTTATATTATTAATATAGCAAAATCGTCATATCTTGTAAGATGATCTTGGAATGTGGGAAGGGTTTCGGACGTTGTTCATCTTCGATCGCAACTGAGTTTGGACAACGTCCGAAAGCACCGCAACAACTAGATCATCTTACAAGGTACGAAGGTTTGCCATATTAATAATGTAAATCATAATAACCTCAGTGGTAATAACAATATGCGTGTAATTAAATAAAATAAATGAAAAAAAAGAGAAAAATAATATAAAAACCAGCAATAATAATATTACTATCATATACAGTGATGAGAATCACTTATAACTGAAATGGGTATCAAATAACAAATGAGAAAAACTTTTCTCATGAATAAAAACAGCGCTGAAGGTAAAAACCATTAGGTTTGCATTAGAAAATTTAAATAGAATTGCGGAGAGAGTAGAAATTTTTTTTTTTGTTGAACAATTTGTTAAGTTGGAAGACGTTCAAAAATACAAAGTCATTTTAAAATTTAATATAATTTACTTCTATAGATAATATCACGTAGGAGGTGACTTCACAATTGACACGGTTTTGTTGACGTCACCCAAGCGTGTAATTATTTTTCTGAAAAGTTTAGAACTTTTAATAACAAACTCGTTTATGGTAATTAATAAATAAAAAAAAATGAATTTTTTTTCTTTTTTCTGTTTGAAATTTGAAAATTTAATAAATTATACTAATATATATATATAACTGGCCGTTTACATCGGCCAGTGGACGCATTTACGTCTCCGTTCCTTCATTCTTTCTCCTTTTATTTTCTTTCTTTCTACTCTCCTGAAGACGGCAAGACGCCGAAATTATCGAGATTCGTGAGTGTTCGTCCTTTTTCTTGTGTTCTCTAGCTGTAACTTTAATTACATATATATATATATATATATATATATATATATATATTTAAATAAAATACAGTCATTTGTTCTCTGACTGATGACTGAGTCCTAGAATGAAATAAAAAAACATCAAGTCATGATTACTACTTTATTACATCAATTTGTCATCATGTTCTAAAATCCATCAAACAATGAACCTCTCTTCCAAATTCTGAAGTCCCTTCCTTTATCAACTCAATCAGTCATCATGTACTGAAATGTAACGAACAATAAACTTTGACGTGCCATCATGTTCTAGAATCCATCAAATATTGAACCTCTTTTCCAAATATCACCATCACTGGTTTGAAATGAAGTTCGTTCCTTGATTAACTCAATCAGTCATCATGTACTAAAATTTATCAAAGAATAAACTTTGGTGTGTCATCATGTTCTAAAATCCATCAAACGACGAACCACTTCCAAATACCACCATCGTTGCTATTAAATAAAGTTCGTTCCTTGATTAACTCAATCAGTCATCATGTACTAAAATTTATCAAAGAATAAACTTTGGTGTATCATCATGTTCTAAAATCCATCAAACGACGAACGTCTCTTCTAAATACCACCATCACTGGTATGAAATGAAGTTCGTTTCTTGATTAACTCAATCAGTCATCATGTACTCAAATTTATCAAAGAATAAACTTTGGTGTATCATCATGTTCTAAAATCCATCAAACGACGAACGTCTCTTCTAAATACCACCATCACTGGTATGAAATGAAGTTCGTTCCTTGATTAACTCAATCAGTCATCATGTACTCAAATTTATCAAAGAATAAACTTTGGTGAGTCATCATGTTCTAAAATCCATCAAACGACGAACCACTCTTTCAAATACCACCATCGTTGCTATTAAATGAAGTTCGTTCCTTGATTAACTCAATCAGTCATCATGTACTAAAATTTATCAAAGAATAAACCTTGGTGTGTCATCATGTTCTAAAATCCATCAAACGACAAACCTCTCTTCCAAATACCTCCATCGTTGCTATTAAATGAAGTTCGTTCCTTGATTAACTCAATCAGTCATCATGTACTAAAATTTATCAAAGAATAAACTTTGGTGTGTCATCATGTTCTAAAATCCATCAAACGACAAAGCTCTCTCTCCAAATACCACCTACGTTGCTATTAAATGAAGTTCGTTCCTTGATTAACTCAATCAGCCATCATGTTCTAAAATCCATCAAACACTATATACTATATCATAACATTTCATCCCATCACTGGCTCAATATGTCATCATGTTCTAGAATCCATCAAACAATAAACCTCTCTTCCATATACCATCATTTTTATCATAAACGCAACTTCACACCATCATTATTACAATATATCATCATGTTCTAGAATCCATCAAACTTATTTAGCTCTTTTTTATATATTATCAAAGTTGTTAATGAAACCTCTGCTGGATTCCTTTAACAATAAAGTTATGAATCATGTTCTGTAATTCATCAAAGCGTTTGTTCTTAGTATATTATCAAGCCTATGATAAGCTCAGCATAAACCTTTGATCAAAACACACTTGACAAGGTATAAAAAAGTGAAAAGTTATTTCTTAATAAGTAATAAACTAAAAATAGAAATTTTCGACGTCATATCTGGCAAAACAAATTACAAAGATAAAAATACAGTCTCGAGCGTCATTTGCTATCTTCAATGACTTGACGAATTCATTACGCGTGAGTCATTAATATTTATATGGGTTTATTCAATGTCTAGATGAGAAGACAGACACGGGGGAGTGTTGAGCAGAAAAAGAAAAGCTCTGTAGTCTGTAGTAGCTTCAGGTTCAGGTCTAGGGGCTTCAGGTCCTATTGAACTTGCTCAGCTACAGGTAAGGTCAGTGGCCTTTTTAGCCCCTGGTTCAAAGAACCTGTAGATATAAAGCCAATACAGCTATTGGTAGAGCTGCATGGCCCCACTAGGGGCTTCAGGTCCTATTGAACCTGCTCAGCTACAGGTAAGGTCAGTGGCCTTTTTAGCCTCTGGTTCAAAGAACCTGTGGATATAAAGCCAATACAGCCATTGGTAAAGCTGCATGGCCCCACTAGGGGCTTCAGGTCCTATTGAACCTGCTCAGCTACAGGTAAGGTCAGAAGCATTTTTAGCCCCCTGGTTCAAAGAACCTGTAGATATAACGCCAATACAGCTATTGGTAGAGCTGCATGGCCCCACTATGGGCTTCAGGTCCCATTGAACCTGCTCAGCTACAGATAAGGTCAGTGGCCTTTTTAGCCTCTGGTTCAAAGAACCTGTGGATATAAGCCAATACAGCTATTGATAGAGCTGCAAGGCCCCACTATAGGCTTCAGGTCCTATTGAACCTGCTCAGCTACAGGTAAGGTCAGTGGCCTTTTTAGCCCTGGTTCTAAGAACCTGTAGATATAACGCCAATACAGCTATTGGTAGAGCTGTATGGCCCCACTATGGGCTTCAGGTCCCATTGAACCTGCTCAGCTACAGATAAGGTCAGTGGCCTTTTTAGCCTCTGGTTCAAAGAACCTGTGGATATAAGCCAATACAGCTATTGATAGAGCTGCAAGGCCCCACTATGGGCTTCAGGTCCTATTGAACCTGCTCAGCTACAGGTAAGGTCAGTGGCCTTTTTAGCCCCTGGTTCTAAGAACCTGTAGATATAACGCCAATACAGCTATTGGTAGAGCTGTATGGCCCCACTATGGGCTTCAGGTCCCATTGAACCTGCTCAGCTACAGATAAGGTCAGTGGCCTTTTTAGCCTCTGGTTCTAAGAACCTGTGGATATAAGCCAATACAGCTATTGATAGAGCT